>JAMXBD010003447.1:0-119769 GCA_024138025.1 Combretum micranthum | reverse complement strand
TTGCAATTCGAACACTTTCACTCCTATTTTAGATCTCAATCTTGTAGTGTGTATTTTTCGAATTGAATTGTGCGTTTGGCTTGTGTGGTGATCTATTTATAGAGTTCGAATCAATTTGTCGTTTTGAAGCTTTGTAATGGTTCAATTTTTGAATCACGAATGTTATATTTTTTCGAATAAGAACGATTCAAAATTAGGACTCGATTCGTGATTGTTGTTTAAAATTGATCACGAAATATGTGTTTATACATCATAACTCTTCGATTAAGTGTGTTTAATTTGATCAAAGGACACAATTCAAAATTTTCGAATTGAAGAACATGTTCATTCGAATTTTTTCCCAATTTTCATGCCTTAATTAGATGGCTTTTGGAATGAAAAAATACATGAAATATGTACAGATGTGATGTATCCATGCCTAGTTTGTGTCTGTACAGTTAATTTCGAAAAAACACAAAGATTCATTGATCAAATAGTGTCTCAAAGTGGATGAACCGATGTGTCTTTTGGGAAAAAAATTGAACAAAAAGGAGGCAAAATCTGCCTTGTGCTAGGATTGAACTCGGGTCCCCTTGCTCCTGTGTCCCTGGTTTGAACCGTTAGGCCGTTGGCCTGTGCCTTGGTCATATAGCTAAACCACTAGTACTTAAGGCTAATAAAAATATATGTTATATTGAGCTCAAATAATTATTATTTAATTTTTTCCTACATATATTTTATTTACATTACTATTATTCATTTAATTATTTTATTATACATATTTTATTCCTCTATTTTTATTTTTCTATTTTCTCTTATACTATTTATTATTATTTTTTTTATTTTTATTATATTTTTTGATGAACTCAACATGACATTAATTTATTGTAAACTTAAACCTATTTTTTAATTGGGCAAAAATTGGGTGTCTACAGTATTGATTCAATAATCAAATAAGAATATGTATTGATAACATTATGAACAGAAATTCAGATAAATGAATTGCATAAGAAAGAGATTAGATATCACCAATTCAAATATCGCAATCTTCAATTACAATTCTTGAAAGCTCAAATTCTCTCACAAATCTCTATGAAAATGCTAAGACTATTTGTATACTGAAGTACTCTACTTTTCTTCTGCTTCTTGTTTTTGTTTGAGAGGGGGGGGGGGGGGGGGGGGGGGGGGGAGGGGAAGTCCCCTATTTATAGGAAAAATTTCGTGCAAAGCATTAAATGAAAATTGCAGTTTCAATTTGTATGCCGGCAGTTACAAATCCTATGTCGGCGGCTTACAGACGGTGTAAAGGCTTCTTCTTCTTTGCACAGGCAGTGCATTGGCAGCTTTCTTCATCGGTTATAAGTGTAGGCCGCTTCTTTGCTGGCGGCTTAGATATAGATCTAGCCGGCATATATGATGAGAAATGAAAGGTTGGGGCAATTTATAACGAAAGTCGTCCCAAAGCGGTTAGCTTTAATACGGCTTAGATACTCCAGCATATTTGGTCTTTTCAATTGCCTCCGAGCATGTGTTGTCTACTTGTCGCTTCAGAGCTCTGATCTACACTGTCTCAACGCCGGCGACTTTGTAGCCAGCGTAGGTTGTAACTCCTTTTGCGCTGGCATCGTTTGAGTTCTGAGCTGCGGGCCTTCAGTGTTTGTTGGCCTCTTCATCTTCTGCGCCGGCAGCTTTCAGGCGGCGTATGTTTGGTTGAGTCGAAGCTTGCAAAGCTGGCAGTGTAGGCAACGGCCTTGAGTGTAAGCCATCTCAATGCTGGTGGCTTTGAAGTCTGAAAAGCCGACGTATCCTTGAATTTTTCCAATTTTCACTCCAAAGTTTCTTGTTTTGATTTCTTTGTCCAAATTAGACCTAAAACATGAATTTTAATCAAAACAAATATCCATTCTAGCTATTTTGAACATCAACAAGTTATATATAATATGATCTTATCAGAGAACTCTTATGTTCATTGATACCAAAGGAATTCATCCATTCTTTTCCTTTCTGTTAATGTGTACTCTTTTTATATATTTTCGATGCTTCTCTTTGTGTCTTAACCCTAACATGTGGGACCTCATTTTTCAAAACAAGAATAGGCAATAGATGAAACAAAATGAAAGGAAAATAGTAGTAGGTCACTTGTTTATTATAGTCCAAGACAAAATACTAAAATTTCTATGTTAAGTTGCTTGTTCTAGCTCATGTAAGTGACCTTTTATTTCACTTGTATATGGATGCAAAGGGAATAGGTCATGCTAGGGAGAGAATCATGTTCTTAATATTCTAATTTTGATGTGAGGAGATTTAAGCTCCATCTAGTTTGTTTGTAATTAGTCACTTATTTGTAGTTTTGTTATTGAAAAAGCTAACTTTTAACTCTTTAAGTCACACGAAAAATTATCAATGTGATCATACTTTAAGTAAAATTGTAGCTTATCATTGGTTTATAACTTTTTCAGGTTTATTCTACCAACTTTTAACTCAACACTCAAATTTAGCCCTAAACTAGCTTATAACTCTTACAACATCTAGTTATCTTATTTCAAGTTCACTAGTCTTAGTTGTCACTTTTTAACTCTCAAGGTACACCATTTAGTATTATATATCCATCTTTAAGCCTCAACACCTAGTTAGACTCAAATTCATAATTGTCACGCCCTGAAGGGTACCCTAAACATGGCAGCCCGCCACATATAATATCAAGGCTCAAGAATGATTACCTTAGTCATGCGAAAGCCTTAGTATTACATGTAAGGCGTCTAGCACGGTAATAAGAGACACTTTTGGGAAGCATAGTTTAAGCAAGTAAAAATGAACATACAAGAATCCTTAAATAAAACATATTATTTCATTAATATCCAAAGGTCTATTACATGATTTCTTAGGGGCATACCCCCGCTAATCCCAAGGATCGTGATAATCTTTACAACATCCAAAATACTACATTAAAGATTTCAAAGGAATTCTAATCTAAGTCTTCGAGCAGATTTCCTCCAAAAGCTTCAATATATAAAACTTACACGGGTACGGGGAGGCTTCGGGCACAAAAATAGGTGTTCTGAGAATACAAATACCTATAGGGGTGTAAGCTTATGGGCTTAGTGAGTGAATCCCAAAATTCATACTCAAAGTAAATTATCAACCAAGTTTATTATTCAAACATATGGAATGCAATAATCAGTGAGCATACAAGACATATGACTTTCCGGGAATCATATATTGAATGAATTACGTCTTCATTTGGGGTTGGGTATTCAGGCCAATTACAGCCACAACTTTTTAAAACACTTTTATAGATCTTACCGGCTCCTATATGCCAAAAAAACTTGTAGTTATTACAGGTCTTACTAGCCATCAATTTGTAGTTTTTACCGGCTCTACTCGCCATTTACATGTTATACGGTTCTGTTCCCATATTATACACTTGTCCCCCAATTGTATAGTAGTGAATGAAACGTGACTCAACTTATGAAGTGCATGAATAATTTCTTGATTAAAGTCTAATAGTTACATTTAATTCCTTCAGGTGATCAACAATTTCAAACACTTCAAGATATTATGTAACATACAACTTTATTACAAAACAAATCGAGTTTCGATATACTTTAGTATTCCTTCACATGTTATCATACACTTCCTTTTGATTTTTGGCCTAAATTATAGTGCAAACTAATTTTACAAGCGCAATTCAAGAGTATGAAAAATAAACGGGAGTAACTCCTCAGATGATGAACCTTTTGAGATGGATGAGTCGTTCGGGATTTCCACTTAATCGTAGTAATCTTCGGGATACGAAAAATCCTCCTTGAGATTATCTATCAAGAAGATACCCAAAATGTGTATTTATGAAATTCTTTTCGTGAAGATTCTAACTTTTTCTTAAATCGCGTTAAAATCGTATAAAAGGAAATTCCAACTTAAAATGGCATAACTTGCTCATTTTAACTCGGAATTTTCGTATATATACCGTTTTTACCTACTCGAAAAGATCTACACATTTCTAAGCTTGTTTTCATCAAACTAAGTCGTTTGGGTTCAAAAAGACAGCGACAGATTTGCCACGATTTGCAAAAAACTTGTTTTCCTTCTTATAAGCAAAGCTCAAATGAAAAGATAAATATTTCAAGTATTTTGTGAACTTTTTGAAAGATATATACATTTATGTAATGACTCATAACAAATGGATGAGTAAATGAAGTTGTCTCAACTTATAAAAAGTAAGGTTTTAAGAGACTTGGAACTTGAGATTCTATTGAAATATTCATTTTATTTTTGAAAGATCTTGAGTTATGAAGACGAATATTTTTTTTCTAAATTTAATCTCTTGTAATTACTTTAATTTCCTAAAGTGTGGTTTTATTTTCTAAACTTGGATTCAAAAGTAGTTAAAATGACATTTTTATTTCTTGTAATGATTCCAAAAGAATTTCTACTTCTTGATGAAAGATAAGTTTTCATAAACCTTTTGTTTATGTAAGAAAAATCATTCCCATGCATGTTCATGGGTTTTTAAGAAATCCATTTTCATATTTATTTAAGAAAGAACTTTAGTTTTAGAAGACACTTCTCATTTATTTTTGGTTTGAGACAAAACATTATGTTCATGCATGAATATGAATCATAACTATAGAAATATAAAGGAACATAATATCATGAAAGATTAAGCAAATAAGAAAGTAAATCAAGTATTGAGACCTTAGCTTCATCAAGGTACCTGGGACTAAGAAAGACTAGTCCCGAAAAGAAATAAAAGAAATGTTTTGACTTGATGAGGACAAGTCTAAGACTAGAATGACTAGTCTTAAAAACAACTTGAAATTAAATAAATTGCAATGAAGTAAATAAATTGTAAGATAATGAGCTTATATTCTCTAAATAGTATATATAGCTATATAGATATATTAGATAGTTATGAACATAGAGGAAACATAAAGGAACATGAAGGAATTGTGATTATGAACAAAAATAAAGTATGAACCTATTGTTGCTTTCTTAACCTTCATAGTTTTAGAAAACACACACTAAGTTCATACTAAGTAGATAAACATAGGAATTTCTTGAAGAAAGTTTACCTAAAAGAAGAAACTAAAGAGAGCTTTCTTGCAAGACTTCTTGGAGAGAATTCTTGAGAGATTTTGAGAGAGTAACTTTAGTAAAGAAGTGGTGTGAAAGAAGTGAAGGTATGAGGGGGTATTTATAGGAAAATATGGGAGATAATTTGTGTTAATTAAATAAATGAAAATAAAAACAAATTGAGGGAAAATTGAGAGGGGGCCGGCCATTTCCATGCATGGGGAAGACAAAAATTTATTTTTTTGTTATTTTGTTAATTAAAAGTAAGAAATGAAAGATGTGAAATTGTATTGAAAATGAAAATGTGTAAGAAATAGGTGTATGGTTTGTAAGAGTAGGTTGTAAGAAAAAGTAGAGATAGATGAATAGTGTAGAATAGTAGAAAATAGTGTAATGTAAAAGTAGACATGACAATTTAATGCCGGTAGTAAGAAAATACGCGTGTAAAAGCGATATCTGATATTTTTAGCTACCGAAAAATTACGAAATTGATATTTTTGAAAATCTTATATTTTTATGAGTCTAACGGTATATTCGAAATATTTTCCTATTTCATGCTCCCGGACACGTTTTTCAAGAGTCGTGTCCGATCAGGTTCAAAGGACACTCGAATTTTGAAAAACTGATATTTTTATAAAACCCATAGCTATTACGAACTATTATAACTAATTTTTCTAACTTCGTTTTCTAGGGCTTGAGAAAACGGTAATGTTGGACTTAAGCGGTTACGGTAAACTAGAGTTTGGTTGACTTTGGAAATCCGGTTGACTTCCAATTAGGTTTTAAACTATAATTCGAATCCAAAAATTTCAGGGATTTACAATAGCAAACTACCTCAGCCATTCTTTTTGTTACCTTAAATAACACTCATTTGATTCTATTCTATAAATTTACATTTAGGATGAAATTACAAATAATTGCCCTAAACTTTGGTATATGTCCAAATATATCCCATAAACTTTAATAAATTGAAATATTAAGGACCTATTAACTTTTTAGTTTAATAAAAATATACTAAGATCAAAGGTTGGTGCGTCTTAAAGCATACTTTGATAAGTTGAGAGGTAGCTCTACACCATGATTAAAGTTTAAAGGGGTCATTATAAATTTTTTGGGGTTATCTGTCAATTTATTAAAGTTTACAAGGACAATTCGTAACATTTCAAAATTTATAAGGTGTATCAATATCATGTCTAGTGAACTGACTTTTAAATTTTATAAATGCTAAAAGCCTTAACTAACTTTGATCACAACTTTACAAAAGCGCACCTATTGAAGTAGCGTAGAAGCATTTAGGTCGTGTTCTAAGGGATCGTTAGCATTCTTATTTATTCTTCTTTCTGTTATCTAGCCTAAAGATTCTCAAGGTTGTTGTGGAAATCATATTATGAAAACTAACTAATTATATACAAGATTCAAATCAATTCACAAAAGATCAAGTTCAAATTAGAAGAGTTAGCTTAGATCTTGCTTTACCAAAATCCTTATCATGTAATTTCATAAGAAATCACCATAATATCATTGTTGAATATCTTGAACTATTAAATTCACTAAAATATACTAGTGTAGCTCTTAAAATCACTAACGTCTAAACCGAAGTTTAACAACTGAAATCTCTTCTTAGTCATTAACAATTTATATTTTCATTACGAAGAACAATCCTTTTATTAATAATCAAATCTCATGAAAATCAATCAAGTGAAAGGAGGATTTTACCACTCTATCTTTAGATATTATGAGCAATCCTCATTAATAGCGTAGATTTATTCAAAAGAATAATCTCTTAAACTATTTAATTAAAATAAGACATGAATTCATATTGTGCACTTATACAAATTCAACAGCCAATTGCAAATTTATTTTGTGAGCAACTAATTTTGAGGAATTCTCATTTTCATTTTATCAATTCAAAGATCAACTCTTCAGTACAAATAAGAGAAGTCTCTAATTCCAAAAATGATGGGAATTGTTTAGCATGTTCATTTTTTTATTAGAACTAAGCAATTCCTCATGAATCTCTTAACTAATTGACTTAGTTAAACTCTCCTCCATAATTGTACCTCGCTCAACAAATCTTTCATTCAATAAAGGTTTAAAAACTATTACTTCACATTTCATTTCATCAGCATTTCCATCATCAATTTGCATTCAACACTTCCATAATCATGCATATGCCACACTTGATCAAATAACCTTACAATGATGATGAATTGAAAATAAGGGTTTTCGATCTAAGGTATTCACATTCTCATCAATTTGTTCTTCATTTGGAAACAATTGATGCAAATGAATACATAGGGGAGCATCATAAAAATAAGGATTAGCACTTAGGCAATGCTTGACTTGGATGGTGTGTTTTAAACATTAAGAATAAAACACGAAACTGAAGTTTTTCAAAATTTATAAAATGCCAATATGTTCTGTTTAACTTTGGTTGCAATCACCAACATAGGCAAGTGCACCTACCGAAGTAGCATGGAAAGTATTAGGTCGTATTCCTTGGGGATCGTTAGTATCTATAATACTCACTGTCCATCTATTATCTGGCCAAAAAAAATTTAAAAGAGCATTGCAAAGAGCAAAAAGCTAATCTAAGGTTAAAAACAAATTATATACACGTATTCAAGGCAGATTAAGAATATAAGTTAGTAAATGCAAGACATAGATTAGGATTTGCTTCACCACATCTTTATCATGTGATTTCTTAATAGACTCAACAAATTGTTTGCTAGGTATACTTGTGCTGTCGGACTTAGTAAGGTAGTTAAAGCCTCTCTCAAAGTCAGAAACTCTAGATCTAGATTAGACCATGAGAATCTCTTTACAAGCTATCAACAATCTTGATCCGTATAAAGATTAAGAATCCTTTAATTAAAACCCATTTGTCATGAATTTAAAACCAAATGACAAAAAGTTTCATCATCTCTATCTCTAGGTGATTATGGGTAACTTCATTAGCAGCTCAGATTTATCTGAAAGAATGATCCCACGATCTATTCAAAAGAATGGTCTCTCAATCTATTCAACTAAAATCAAATATAGATCTAAAAGGTGCACCACATAATTAGACCTATGAAAAATAAGTTCAAGCTACTAAATACAAGTATCCAGTCAATTTTCAATTAAAATGCATTGAAATCACATGAATTAGGTCTTGGATTCACAAACCCTAAGTTAAGATAATTAATTCTCCATGAATGTAAACATTAAGTATAGGTTCGAGATAAGCAATATGAAATTAAAGATTAGTGTAGGCCCTTAGATTTTTCGGTACTCTTAGAAAAGAACCCTAGAGCCAACACCAAAACTGAGAACCTAAAACCGACCCTAGTTAAAATTGAAACTCTAGAAACCCTAGATGGATCAGACAAAGAATCCATAACCTTATGATATCAAATGATTTGAACAAAGCTTGAAACCCTAAAGGTAAGTAATTTAGCAAAGATGTATCACTATCAAAACAATTTCATATACTATAGCCTAATCAATCCAGTTTAACCTTAACATGAAGAAACCCTAGAATTAATCCAAACCAATCACAAGTTCAGGAAATCCTAGACAATTTTAGATAAGTCGGATATCCCTAAATATCTAATGAGTATAATGGGAATAAGAAAATCCTAAATACCGAACCCTAATAAAGCAAGTACCTTCGAAAGTAAAACAAAAATCCGATAATCATTCGACTTGGAAACCTACGTTAAATAATTCGTCTATTTAATTTCTAATACACAAATGGAGGCAGTGTATTTAAATAATATCTAAATGATAAAATAATAAGAAATAATTTCCTATGATGGCAAATCCCCATAGTTTTATGGTAATCTTATAGGTAAAATCTTGAAGTCGAAAATGAAAATGGAATCCTAAAGTCAAACTAAGTCAACCTTAATCCTTAGAAATGCTAGACTCGATCAGACCACTTCTAAAACCCTAAAATAATGAATAAATTAGAAAAATAGGATAAACTTGAATTAGGAACCGAATACATAGTATATACTCTAAAATGATCAGATTCATCAAAACTTTAATCGTTTCGAGCCTTTTTGGGATTAGTTCCTATATTAGGACATCGACAAGCAAATAGAGGAAAAATATTATGAAAAACAATTTATACTGGAATAATATTAAAATACTCAAATAATATTAGATAAAATTTTTTCAGATCAAAATTTCATTAGTTAAAACCAAATTATGTTCGTACCCGATCCTAGCGCATAGATTAAGGTAACACCACCATATAACAATGAATAAAAAAAATAATATTAAAATACCTTTCTAGTACCATAGAATAATTTATCATAAAATAAAAACCTCAGTTGAACTAAATTTTACACGTGTCATATTTTCTACTGGTATATATTTGTCATTTCACTTACTATTCATTATTATTCACTCTCCTTTATTTTTTCTTACACTTTTACAAACCTATTCTTACAACTCTTACACTACCCATAGCTTTTCTTACACAAATATAATTTATTCTACTTTATACTTTACATTTCACATAACTTCCTTACTCTCTCTCTTTCAATGTTGAGTGCCGACCCCCCTCCCCTCTCTCTCATTTTCCTCATTTTCAATTTCTTTTTCATTTTTATGCTAAACTGATCCCGAAATTTCAGGGGTTTACAATATATACCACCACATCATTCTCTCATTTTTACACATTTCTTACACATAACAAAACTCTATCAAACTCTCTCATCAACTTTTCTCTCTAAAATTTCTCTTAAACTTTCTTCCGCTCTTTCACTCATACGTAAAATTCTATCTCTTATATTAGGTAAAACACTAAATACTTTCTTCATATATATTGTTGTATGAAATGAGTATGTGTATGTCTTAGTACCATCCGTGAAAATCCCTATGATGCATGATGCTACGGAATGGAAATTGTAAGCCCCTAATTTTTAGGGTAATATTGAGTTCGAATCCTAAACCGAAAAGTCAACTGAAGACTTTAAGTCAACAAATTCCCAGAAAACCCTAGTAGTTTAGAATCCGACAATCCCGCGATCCTAAACCAAGGAGTTGAAATACGAGTGAAGAATGTAGTTTGGTTCGTAATAATACTAGGATGCTTAAAAAGATAGGATTAGCAAATTTTTGACTTATTTCGAACCCAATCGGATATAGATTTTGAAAAGCGTGTCCTGGAGCTCGAAATATTAAATATATGATATTAGTACCGTTAGACTCGCAATTTCATAAGATTTCCAATTATATCAATTATATAATTTTTCGGTTATAAAAGTTACAGATATAACCTTTTTATCATATTTTCATTATTACCGGTACTTTAAATGTCTAATCTACTTTTTGATTTCTTCTATACTATTCACAAGTACAACTACTCACAATCTATTTCTTACATCCTTACATCCTACTCTTACAATTTACTTTTCCAATATAACTTTTAATACTTAAATTACTTAATTAATGTTGAAACTTACACAACACAACACCTTTCTCTTTCTCTCTCCAAGGGGCCGGCGCAACTCCTCTTCCTCTTTCCTCTCTCCAATTTGTTTTATTTTCTTTTCTTTTATTACAAAAACCCTAATTCACAAGTCCATATATATCCCTTTATAACAACTTCATTTCACTTTCTTTCTTCCTTCTTCTTACATTAGAAATTTTTTGCAAAAACTCTCTCCTCTTCCTCTCCAAAACCGTGACACACACATACACACACACTCACATATTTTCTTCAAGTTTCTTGTTCCAATCATCTAATAGGTAATAGATCTATACTTTATTATCTCAAAAACATGTAATGACAAGTTCATTCATGTGTGATTCCACACAAAAATCCCCATGAGCTTCAAGCTAGGGATGTGGAAACACTTGAACATGAGATTCTTGCCATCACAATGTTATAGATCTTGTTATTTGAGTTATTTTGCTATTATCTTGTTTTATTATCAAGTTATGTTATTATTATTAATGATTTGTGTATAAATTCATCATCTATTCATATTCACATAACCATCATAGTGTTAATGTATTTATGACTAGTATAGTAAACTAGATCTAGTTGTTTTGAGCTTATAAATGCATTATATTTTGTTTTATGCATATAAATAACTTGTAATAGCTTGATGATAGTAGGAAAGTATTAGAAAGCTTAAGATCTACTTTAGTTTCAATAAAAATAACTTTTGAAAATTCGGGATAAAAAAGGAACCCTATTTAGAAAACCTATTTTTCAACTTCAAAATGTATATTTTACATTAAAAATGAAGGGCTTAGGGAATAGATATCATAAATGAGTGATCTTGATGAGAAAAACTTAGATCTACTAAGAAATATTTTCAAAACAAGGGCAAGTTTACAAAAGTTATATTTCAATCTCAATAACAAGTATTAAATTTGTAATAAAGGAAGCTTGAGATGTAAACACCCATTTTTCAACTCCAAAACAAGATTTTTATTAAGGAAATGGAAGCCTTAAGGAGTAGGTTTGATTAGGAAATGATTTTTGAAAGACTAAATGAGTTTTACAAAAAAAAAAAAAAAAAAACTCAAATGAAAATTTCAAAATTCGGATTTGAAAATGACCACTATTTAAACACCTATTTTCAAAAGCCAAAATGATGATTTTTATGAAAAAATAGAAGTCCTAAGGGATACATATAATAAAGACCTAATTTTGACAAATATAAGAGAGGTTTATCAAAGTACAATCCTAGAACAATGAATGGTTTCCAAGAATAGATTAAACCATGTTTTCATTTAAAAAAAAAATTGTACAATTCGTAATTAGGTAAACCACCTATATAAACATCTATTTTCTAACCCCAAAATGAAGGTTTTTATTTAAATAATGAATGTGATGGCTATGTGGTCATCAAGGTTGAGTTTTGATAAAAGCAAGTATGATTTTATAAGAAGAAAAACTACTTTTCTTAAGTCTAGTAAATTTCAAGAATTTTGCAAAGTAAAAGTTTTCCAAAAAGAATTCTTGATACTATATATATACATATAGATAGATCATCTCATAATCTTCACGACAATAGCTTGTAGGTGTTGCATACATACATGATGCACTTGTAAAAATAAAGTTAAGAAAGTAATGTCATATACTTCTTATTTGACATTATCTAAGTATATGAGAAATTAGAAATTTCCAACACTCATGAATCATGCATGGTATTTAGTTATATATATATAATAGATTCTTACAAGATATAATGATAGCTAAGTATCTATCAAAGCTTTAGTATGATGTTTGTTTTGAGGTTAGAAGTTGAATTGTGGAATGAGAAATTCGTGTAGTATTCTGTAACCTACTGTTCATGGACCAACCGACCTCATTTGTTGAAAATAACTCTAGAAATAGATAGCTCTCGTCGAATAGGTAGAAATCGGTGTATAATATGTGAAATTTCGAGTTAAAATGACTAAGTTATGACATTTTAAATTGGAATTTCCTCTTAGACGAATTTTGACGAACTTGTTAGAATAGAAATTGCAAGTTCATTCAAACTTCATAGAAATACTCATTAGAGTTATTTCTTTTGATTAGGAGACTTGGGAGACAGACTAGACCTTCCCAAGGACTATTACGATTAAGTGGATTTTCGCGCCATTACAAAGTGAGTTCACTATCTTTAAATTTTATGCTTGCACTTGTGCTTGTAATATTAGTGGCATTAGAATTAGGATAAGATAAAATTGATTGTATGAATATGATTTCTACATGGGTGAATTGATGATAAGAATATCGAAATAAGCTTGTTGTAATTATTTGTATGACCCAGTATAGAATTGATATGTTTGCAATCTCTATGATCACCCACAAATTGTTAAATTAATATGCCATGATCTTGTAATCAAATTGACCATGCATACCATATGTGAGTCATATTGCATAGGTTATTATACCTTTGTGGGTGTAAATCCCCAAATTTTTGGAATCAGTTTAGCCTAAAACCCTAAAACAGAAGTCAACCGGAACTCTAAAGGTTAACAAAACCTTAGTTAGGTAATAGCTTAAGTCCGACAATCCTGAATAAGCAACTCAGTAAGAGTAAGTAGGAGTTTAGAATATAGAATAGTGCGTAATTACCCAAGGAAGCGTAAAATGATCCGATTAGTAAAACCGCAACTCGTTTCGGACCCGATCGGACACAGTTCTTGAAAAACGTGTCCTGGAGCTCGGAATAGTAAAAATATTCCAAATATACCGCTAGACTAGTAAGAATATAAGGTTTTCAAAAATATCAGTTTTATAATTTTTCGGTAAGTAAAAATAACAGATATCGCAATTATACGCGTATTTTCTTACTACCGATACTTTATTAGTCATATCTACTTTACATTACACTATTCATTACTATTCTACACTATTCTTTTATTTTTACTTTTTCTTACACCTACTCTTACACACACCATAACCTATAACCTTTACTTTTTATCTTTCCCATAACTTTATTTCACATCTACCTTACTTATTACTTCATTTAATCCGCAAAATAAAAAAAAATAAAGTACACTCTCTCTCCCTTCACTTATGGCCGACGACCCACCCCCCCCCCCAATGCATCATCCACAAATTGTTTCAATTTTCTTTTATTTAAATCATGCGAAAATCACTCCATATTTTCCTATAAATACCCCCTCCTCTTTCACTTCTTTTACACATTTACTACTCACAAATTTCTTACAAAAACTCTCTCAAATTCTCTTCTCAAAACTCTCTCAAAATAATTTCAAAAGAACTTCTACCTACAACAAAAACAAAAACCACATAATACTACTAAAAGTCTTCTTTAGGTAACCATTTCCTATTGTTTTTCTTTTTCTCATGTCATGTAATTTATATGACCATAGTGTGAGTTTCCAAAGACTAAATGTTATGGAAGCTACATTATGTTCATGAAAATTTATTTATGTTTATGTTATTATTTTTTTTTGTTCATATTATTGTTACTATATCTAAGTATTATTATCTATATATATATACATATTCTTTAGAGCATATAAGCTCACTTGCAATTTATTTATTTTATGTAATTTATTTATTTATTCCATTGCAATTTATTTATTTATTCCTTGTTATTTTAAGACTAGTCTCTAGTTTTAGACTTGTCCTCATCAAGTCAAAACAAATTTTTTCTTTCTTTCATTATTTTGGGACTAGTCTATTTCTTAGTCCCGGGAGCCTTGAAGAAGCTAAGACTCCCAATACTCGACTTTATTATTTATGTTATTTTTGTTTACTATTATTTTTCATAAATCATGTTCATTTAGATTGTTGTCCAAAAATTTCAAGTTCTAAAAATAATTGACAAAAGGAGATTTTACCACTTAGAGATAAGTTTACATGAAGTATAAAATATAAGATTGAATAAAAATAAAGTCATTCTTTTCAAGTTACAAAAGAACTCACTACAATTTTAGAAACTACTTTTGTTATGAAAAGCTTTTTAAATCAATTATTATCCCGCTTTGTTTTTCAAAAGAAAATGATTTTGATACAAAAATGATTTCTACGAAAACATAACATAGCAAAAACCTTAGGAAGCAAGGAGTAAGGATTTTTCAAGTTTAGATCTTTTCAAAATCAATAGTCAAGAAGGAATGTGTAGAACATACAAAGGACCAAACAAGAATTTAGAAAAGAAGAAAAATTGTTTTTCAAAAGTCATCTAGAAAAATAATAAGTAAAAAATAAAGTAATTCTTTAAAAACCAAAAGAATCGAAGTATTCATTTCAAACCAATCACAAAATGAATTTCTTATAAAACAATAGCTTTCTAAAAATTAATATTTCTTTATTGAAGAAACATGATTGGACAATAAACACTTGAGCATGAATAAATATGAGCTATGTAGCTATAAAAAGAGAATTTTTCAACTATATAGATAACTAAGTATTTATCAAATAAATTTTTGGATGATTGGACCAAAGTTGTTTTTGAGTTGGAAAATTCGTGGTGAATTTTATCGCCATTGTTTCGGGGCCTAAATGGTTTAGTTTGATAAAAATAGTTTTAGAAATGAATAGATCTTTTTGAGTAGGTAGAAATTGGTATATTATATGCGTGATTCCGAGTTAAAATGACCAAGTTATGACCATTTTAAGTTGGAACTTTCCTTTATATGAACTTTAACGTTCTTTTGACATTGTCTTGTCAAAATTTAAGAAAATCATCAAGAAATACTCATTTTAGGTATTTTCTTTGGCTAGGTGACTCCGAGGAAGGATACTTATATCCCAAATTATTTCGATTGAGTGGAGTGTGTGAACGACTCATCCGTATAGAAGAATAGTCGACATGGCATCGTGAGTTTATTTTCTTTAAATGCTATACTTGTTGTGCTTGTAATTTAGTTGCATTAGAGCTAAGAAAAGACAAATGGATTTGTATGTAAAATAATTCTTTGAAAGAATCCTAAGAATATCGAGGCCGGAATTGATTTAAATGTTTGTTTTAGTATAACACTTGCTTTGTATGAAATTCTTGATCGCCTTAAATTTGATAATGATAATATTATGATATCATAAATAAATGGATTCATGCATACCACGAAGTGAGTCACATTGCATTTGGGTTATTATCCTTGGGTGAGAAGGATAGTAAGCTCATATCGAAAGCAACACTTAGCGGAGTATCCGAAAGCGATTGCTTGGCGACGTTAGAAAATGCTTGGTGAAAGATCCGAAAGCAAGGCTCGATTCAAGTAAACTTCACAAGCTTGGCGACATTGGTCGAAAGCATAAATCTTTTTAACTAAAACTACTTGTTTTGAGGTTATGTATCACCAAACCACGAATGGAGAGCGCAAATCCATTCAATATATAGTTCCCGTAAACTATATGCCTTGTTTGCCCACGTATGTTGCATTTCATTTGATTGCTTAAACAACTTGTTTGAAATTTTGTTATAAGAAGTTATTTATGGAAATAGTTCTCACTAAGTCTATCAGCTTATACCCCCATAGATATCGTTTGCAGTTCCCTTATCTCTGGTTGAGGCCACGATCACCTTGCAGTCAGGTAATTTCTTTTTGGATAAGGAAATTTTAGATGAAGTTTAGTATTAGAAATGATGTACAAATATTCTTGTAATAGATTAGTGAATTAGGGAAATGTCCTTAAGCTTGTAAAGATCATTGTTATAAGTAAATTGAATAATATGAATCCTCTTTTCTTAATATGTTATTATATCTTCTTAAGGTTCATAACTCCATGTATGGTTCTCTAAATTGTGAGAGCACGCCTTACACTTAATATCAAAGCTTTTGGGAGTGGCTAAAATTGTCATGCTTAAGCTTTAATATTGAGTGTGGAAGACTGTTACGTTTAGGGTACTCCTTGGGGTGTGACAGTGGGAAGAAGGCATAATAATTGGGCAATGAGGGGCCTATAAACTCGAATGTTGGCGTAATGGCCGGAAATTAAATGTTGGCGTGTGGGCTGGAATTGAAAATATGTGTCGGTGGCACTTGTATCAACCACAGTATAAATAAAAAATGTGTGTGGGTGGGTACCTGTATCAACCACAATAAAAAGTGAGAAAAATTCAAATCGTTGGTCGTATGGGCTTGAAACACCTAACCCCGAACGAAGGGTGTAAATCCATTCAACATAAGACTTCCGATTGGTCTTATGTATTGTATGATTACGTGTTGTGCATTCATATGGTTGTTAATAACTTGTTGTTATATATACTGTTGAGCATTAAATTTTGGAAGTGGAACTCACTAAGCTCGTAAGCTTATATCCCAATAGTTTCCTGTTGCAGTATGAATATTTATGACTATCTTCGAGAAGCCACTTTCCTCAGGTATAGCTTTTGGACTCCAAGGAGCTTTTTGAAGAAGTCGTGACCTAGATGTAGGCATAGACTTCTAGTTGAATCTCCTAAATTGATATATATATATATATATATATATATATGGTGGTTGTTGTAAGAGACTTTTGAGAACTTAAGAACTCTTAATATTTTGACGGAGTATGCCCCTTAGATCATGTAATAGACTAATCTAGCTATAACTGTTATAATTTACTTTCTTATTGCTGTGTATGTCTCCTTAAGCTATTTCGAATCAAGTATGGTTTCCTATATGTTGAACGTGACCTTACACCTGGTGTTTAAACTCATGGAGTGACTAAGGTTGTCATACTTGAGTTTAAATATTAAGTGTAGCGGACTGTCGCGTTTAGGTTACACTTTGGGGCGTGATAGAAATAAAAGGCAACACATTTGGATTTATGTCACAATGTTATGTTTATGTTTATATTCATAATATGTTCATTTTATTCATGTTGCTAGCTTAACTTTCTATAGTGTATATATATATTTATATATATAGTAAATATATTTATATCGTTTCGGATCACGGGAAACCAACCAATGCTAATGCTCTATCCCCATTTATAATATGAATGAGTCCATATTTATTTTCAATTCCAAATAGTCAATTATACAAATTTCTTAAGTGATCAATCAATAGTTGCAAACAATCAATCCTAATTCATCTATACATGCAATAGTTAATCACCAAGTTTCGATATCTTATTTTCAATTTCTCATATCAACAACAACCATACCTAATTCCCATTTATCCCCATCATGCATATCCATTTTATCTTTACCAAGTATCTAATGGAACTATCATTACAATCACATACAATAAATAAAATTGGAAGTAATACTCACGCGGCCATTGGATCACCAGTCATTTAGTAAAAGTAATCAGGTGGCAGGGAATCGTCAATTTCGAGGTCTCTTGAAAAGGAAGAAATACCCTAATAAGCATTTCATCACTTAACTAATCCAAACTATTTAACAAAACTAATAAATTTGTAATTCTCGTCATTTGTGGAAGTCCCGACTTAAAACGATCATAACTTGGTCATTTTAACTCGAAATTTCGTAAATTATATATCGATTTCTATCTGCTTCGAAAGATTTATCTAATTATAATATTATTTTCAATTTTTGAAAATGTTTGAGTCATGAAACATTCTTATCAGTAGCGAACTTTAATTCCATAAATGGTTTTTTGAATGTTTGTAATGTTTCTAGAATATAGATCAAATATACATACAATATTGATGATTCTCCTATCATGAATGGCATGTTATGAGCTTGATGTATGCATGCTCTTGACAATATTTACTAAAAGGAAGCTTTAGAAACTTTTTATTTGTAAGACTCCACGAATATTTACTTTTAAGAAAACTAGTTTCCTAACTTTGATCATTTCCATTTGTTTTGATTTATTGCTTAAGAAAATCTAATTATTCTTGTTAAAATTGAGTCTTCATTATATCTATTACTTAGGACCTTCATTTCTACATGAAAATTCCCATTTTATACTTTGTAAACATGTTTTCAAATAGGGGTTATTCCAAAATCCGAATTTTGAAAAATTAGTTTTTGAATGATTTCTTTGAGAAAAACTTGTTTAATATATTAAAATTTAAAGCTTTATTATACCTATCCCTTAAGGACTTCATTTCTTAAATAAAACTTTCATTTTGAGTTTGGAAAATAGGTGTTTTCATGACATTACTCCAAAATTACGAATTCTTAAGTTGACTAGTAACTCAAAATTTCCTATCTTATTTCTACTCTTTGTTTTGCATATTTTTCTTAGCAAATCTCATTTCAACTTATAAAAATCATTACTTAATGCTATCTATTACCTATACTCTTCATTTTTCATATAAAACACAAGTTTTAGAATTGATAAAAGGACTTTCGATGCATGGTCTTGAAGTCATCCGAGTTTTCATTTGAGCATTTCAAACAAAAAATTTTCCTTTTTAAGTTTCTTGTCTCATCTACTTAAAGATCTACTAACTATAATATTTATATACACAAGACAAAACGTTTATAATCATAATGCATTGAAACACAAAATATTCATGAGATCATGAATGTCAAGTATAATATGAGCATTTAAATGCTAGATCTACTACTTAAGATGCATGAGATGGAGTTTGAAAACATAGAAATAGATTTTTGTGCAAGGTCTTTGTTTTATTATACTTCTATATGCATTAACATTAAGATCATCCAACAAAACCTCATTAAAACACAAGATCTACTCTTGTGATGGTTTGATATTCATGTAGTAGTATTTTCTTGTCCTAGCAAGTGCTCATCTTGGGGACTTAAATATGAAAATACTCATGAATAATCTTGCCATTACAAGATTTAATGGAAGAAAAGTTAAGGATCCATCACCTAAAGCTTGAATTGAGAGGGAAATGAAGAAGAAATTGAACTTATGTGAGTATGTGGGGGGTGTGTGTGTGTCACGGCCAAGAGAAGAAATAGAGAGTGTTTGTGTAATTTTTTTGAAACAAATGAAGTGAATGAGAAGAGAGAGAAATGTAAAAGAATATATATAATAAGTAAATTAGGGTTTGTTTTAATTATAATAAAGAAGAAAAAAAATAAAACAATTGAGGGCATTAGGGGTGGTGCGGCGGTTCACTAGGAGAGGGTGAGGGAGAGAGTTTAAATTTGCTTTGTTTTGTAATTTATGTAATAAAAAAGTCTTAAATTGTAATAATTCTTAAGAGACAAATTTTCCTTGGAAAAGAAAATGTAATTGAGTGTTTGTAAGGATGTAGGAGTAGGGAGTGGCTTGTGAGTGTAGTAGGTTGAACTTTTGAATAGTAATGAATAGTAAACAAGACAGTTACTTTACCGATGATAAAGAAAATATGAGAAAAAGGTTATATCTGTAATTTTTATAAACCAAAAAATTATAAAATTTATATTTATGAAATCCTTGTTAAATTTTGGTTCTAAAGAGTATTTTGGAATATTTTTCGAATTTCGAGTTCCGAGGCTCGCTTTTCCGTAATGGATCTCGGGAAGACCCGGAATAGAAAATTTTTCGAAATAGGATCTTTTCAGGGTTTGAATTTGCTTTAGAACAATATTCCACATTAATTTATTTTACAAAAGTTCTTTTAGTTTGAAATCGAAGGAAAGCTAGATCAAGGATTCCTAGGTTTCTCTCTCAAGCTTAAGCTAACCCGGTTTAGGGTTTTGGTTTTCGATTTTCGAAGTTTACTCGGTTAATAGGAAAATCGGGGTTTACGACCTACCCACCTTAAATAGAGTTTTGTCCTCAAAAAAACTAAACTGGCGTACCTTATCTTTCAAACAACTTGGGGTACTTCCTTCGAATTTCCTCTTCAGCTTCCCAAGTTGCTTCCTCGGAGGCATGGTTTCTCCACAACACCTTAACATACTGAATTTCCTTGCTCCGTAGCTTTTGGGTTTTCTTATCCAGAGTTCTTATGGGATATTCTTCATAGGTCATATTTTCCTTTAGTTGAATGGGTTCCAATTCCAAAATCTTTTCTGGGTCGGGTACATATTTCCTTAATACTGACACATGGAACACATTATAAACTTCTGATAAGTTTGGTGGTAGGGCTAGTTGGTATGCTAAGTCTCTAACTCTTTCCAAGATTTCAAACGGTCCAATATACCTCGACTTAGTTTCCCTTGGGTTCGTACCCTTCTTATGCTCTTAATTGGATTTATCTTTAGATACACATGGTCACCTACCTGGAATTCGAGCTCTCTTCTTTTTAAATCCGCCCAACTCTTTTGCCTGGCTTGAGCTTCTTTCATTTTCTGTTGGATCACCTTCACCTTATCGGCTGCTTCTTGTATCAATTTTGGCCCGATAGCAAGTTTTTCCACATCATCCCAAAACAGAGGGGACCTACAACGCCGTCCATATAGGGCTTCGTAGGGTGGCATCTAAATAGTTGAGTGATAGCTATTGTTGTTATAAGCAAACTCGATGAGGGATATATGGTTATCCCAGTTCCCTCTGAATTCCAAAACACAGGCTCTTAACATGTCTTCCAAGGTTTGGATTGTTCGCTCAGACTGTCCATCTGTTTGAGGGTAGTATGCAGTACTCAAGTGCAACTTTGTACCCAAACTCTTCTGTAGACTTGTCTAGAACTTGGACACAAATCTCGGGTCCCTATCTGAAATGATTCCTGCTGGTATGCCGTGTAGCCATACAATCTCTTGAATATAGATCTTAGCCAACTTGTCCATTGAATATGTCATATTAATAGGTAAGAAGTGCGCCGACTTAGTTAACCGATCCACTATTACCCATACTGCATCACAACCCAAGGAAGTCTTGAAAAACCACACACAAAGTCCATGGATATCTGATCCCACTTCCATTCGGGGATGGGTTGTCACGCCCTGAGGGGTATCCTAAACGTGGTAGTCTGCCGTACACAATACTAAAGCCAAGGAATGACTACCTCAGTCACGCAAAGGCTTCTATATCATGTACAAGGTGTACATCACAACCAATGGAACGCATCAAAGTAGCGCAATTTATATTGATAATAATTAAGTAACAAGGCAAAGTAAATACTTATCATAAGCTATAAACATATTAAATTACAATTTACTTAGGGGTGTATCCCTCTATTGTCTTCAAATCAAAATAAGTACACTTTTTAGAATTTCTAAAACACTAACATAGCATACATTACATATAAGGAACATTACAAAATTACTTCATTTTATGTTTCCATTGCCTCCATAGAAGCTTAACATCCTTCCATGACTTCCTTAACATCATGATCCTCAATTTAAGTCATGGGTATACCTGTTTCAACAAAATATATAGGGGTATAAGCTACAACTAGCTTAGTGAGATATTCCTTTTCATTCATACTATGTTTTTAAACAAGTTCATTTAAATTTTCACACATATGCTATGCGTACAATGCAACAATCACGTGACTACGTAAATATATAGTTATCCGGAAATCATATATAGAACGGATTTACCTTTCCGTATCGAAGGTAAGGGAATCGGTAATGAAGATCGAGGATCTTCTACTGCTAGTCCCCAGATCCCCACCCAAAGCGTTCGGTTGGCTCGGCTCGGCTTCGAACCTAGAGTCGCATTCCCCGGGTGATTTAGATTCTCTAGGAAGGAAAATGGCCCATGTCATAGCATGATAACAACCAATCCAACTCTACGCGTAGGAATAGCAGCCTTCCTAAAGAGATGTAACTCGATGGATGCTATGCGTAAGCGTTTTATTTTTCTTAAGCCAAACCTTATTAAGGTTTATTAGGGAGTGATTAATCAATTTAGCAAATAATAAGCAGCCATACAAGTAAGTAAACAAAATTACTTAAGCAGGCAGTTTGAAGTTGCGATATTCTTAATTCTCATTTCACGCATAAACATAGAATCACATATATACATATAACCCCGAATTCCCTAAATATATATCCATTTTTATCTTTTCTTAGTATACTAATGCTACTACTTTACAAGCATAAGCAAGGTAACGAAATTAAGAGGAATAACTCACTCGTCCATTTCGCGATCTTCTTAGTCGTAGTAATCCTCAGGAAGGGTAAGCTCGTATCCTTCGTCACCTAAACAAAAGAAATACCTAGGATGAGTATTCGTAGAAATTCTACTTAAACTTTCTAATTCTATTTCACTATGTTCGTCAAATTCGTATGGAATGAAATTCCAATTTAAAATGGCCATAACTTGCTCATTTTAACTCGGAATTTCGCATATATATACCATTTTCTACGTATTTGAAAAGATCTATCCATTTCTAAGGTTATCTTTGTTATATAAGGTCATTTCGGTTCTAAAAACGTTGGGTACAGATTTAAAACGAATATTTCTAGATTTTTGCAAAACCATTTTCTAACTTAACTCCATTAAAAAATCCTTTAGTAAAAAAAAAAAATATTATATATATATATACATAATTGATAAATCCTTTGAGTGTATAAATAAGCTCACTTTATATGCAAAAATTCTAATGGTAGTGTCTCAATAATTTATTTCATAAAACAATTCTTTTTAAAGTATTAAAATTTATCTTGATAAATTTCTTTTCAAGTGTTTGGAAGAAACTTTATATTTTCATAGGTTATTATAAATGAGTATATTCTTATTTTATTTTCTTCATTCTTTTTCCAAAAACAAGTAAATTTTCCTTTAACCTTAGTTTTTCATAAAAGATCAAATTTATCAAAAGTGTATTAAGTTGTTGAAAACCTATTTATAAATTTATATTTAGAATGGTTTTAGAAAATTAGTCTTTTCTTCATACATTTCTTGTTTAAAATACAAGTTCTTGTTTTTCAAAATTTGATATTTCATTTTCTCTATTTTATTTTGAAAGAATCTTTTTTTATTGATAAAAATTCTTTGTTTTTGATCTTATCATACTTTGTATTCTTTGGAAATAAGTTCCTTTTTTAGAAACTTGAAAATCATTATTTTTTTTAAGTGGGTTTATAACTTTATGAGTTGATTTTATCTTAACTTTGAAAACTAATTTGTTCCTTGGTTTTTTCATGGAGTTGAAAAGAGTTTAATCTTTAAGCTTTTTGTGAAAACTTTGAAAACTAACAAATTATTTTACTAAAACTTAGGTTGCCATAATATACAAAAAAAGTATTTATTTCTTATGTTTCCTTGGTAAGCTGTCTTTGTTATTTAAGAAAACTTTGAGAAAACTCTATTTCTATGTTGTTGATAATAACTCCATTATTTTGTGATAAGTCACATAATAGAAAATTTAGTTTTAAGTTCCTTTAATAAAGTAAAATTCTACTTTTAAATTAGTTGAGACAATATCATTATGTAGATGCAAGTGTTATGAGCATATAAAATAATAAGAACATGAGAAAACTAGAAACAAATAATAATAAGCAAAATAATAAAAAATCAAGTATTGGGAACCTTAGCTTCATCACGATATCCCGGTCAAGTATTGGGAGCCTTAGCTTCATCAAGGCATCCCGGGACTAAGAATAGACTAGTCTCAAAAGAATAAAAAAATAAATAAAAGGTTGTTTTGACTTGATATGGACAAGTCTAAGACTAGAAAGACTAGTCTTAAAGAAATAGCATGAAATAAATAAATTGCAAAGCATGAAATTAAATAAATAGAAAGTGAGCTTATATGCTCTAAAGATTATATAAATACATAAATATATTTAGTTAGATATGAATAATAAAATCAACATAACAACATAATAAAATAGGAAGTTCATGTGTAAGAACAAAACATGAACATGTTGTTGTTTTACTACTCATATGAGTTTCAAAACAACACCATAGTCATGTTAAGTTACATGACATAGGTAAATAAATGGTTAGAAGAAGTTTACCTGAAGTGTTTATGTGGTATGATGATGGTAGATGAAAGGGGTATTATGTAAGTAGTGATATGTGGTAGAAAGTTTGTGTATAAGATGATTTTTGTGAAGAATTGGTTTAAGAGAGTTTTGGTAGAGAGAAATCTCGAAAAGAGGATTTGTGGAGAGATTTTGAGAGAGTTTTGATAGTGAAATGAATTGTGTGAAAGAATGAAGGAGAAAGAGGGTATTTATAGAATTTTGGAGTGAAAATTAGATGTAATTAAATAAATTGAAAAAGAAAATAATTGAAGAGGGAAGAGAGAGAGAGAGGTGGAAGGCATCAAGAGAGAGAGAGAGAGAAATTTGTTTAAAAATAATTTTAGAAGAAAAGTTTAAGAGAAGTTTAGTAATATGTGGTGTAGAATTTTTATGGGAAAAGAAAATTGTAAAAGATAGGTATGTAGGTATAAGAATAGGTAGTAAGAAAAAGTAGAGACAGAGGAATAGTAATGAATAGAAGAAAAGTACTATGAATAGTAAACTAGACAATTAAAATACCGGTAATAACAAAAATATGCGTATAAATGCGATATTTGTAATTTTTAGCTACCGAAAAATTCTAAAAACCGATATTTTTGAAATCCTTATATTTTTATGAGTCTATTGGTATTTAAGGAATATTTTTTCCATCCGATGTACTAGGCACTATTTTTGAAAACTGATCCCGTTCGGATCCGAAGGACACTATAAATTTGCGAATATGATATTTTTAAGCTTCCTTATATCATTATGAACTAATATCAATAATTATTTTCATTTCATTGTTTAGGGTTTAAGAGCGCGAGATTTACAGATCTTAAACACTAGGGTTTGTTTGTATACTTTATTGACTTTTAAGGTTCCGATTTGACTTCCGGCTTTTGTTGAGTTATTCATAAGATATTGTTAGTGATTGTGCCCTCGGCCAATTACTGGATATTGTCATTTGATATTTATATATTTATATATATATATATAAAAAACAGAGGCATTTCTTTTGAATTGTTTGCATATTTATTTTATAATAGAAATCCATGAATAATGTATTATTCTAAATGTTCCTAGATGCTCATTATTATGGGAATAATAACGAATTAAATCTAGTATAACTTTTTATTTGGTAAACATAGGATGTCTATTTGTATGGTAATACAAATGAAACTCATAGGCACATATTAGATGACTGTGTGCTGAACTGACCCACTATGAGATCACTACATGGAATATTGTCATAAGTTACTTTCATAATAATTATGTCAACGTATCCTTAGACCTGGAATCACCATAGATTCCAACATGAGAAACGTTATGTTTCAACTCAATCAAATGTTGTCTTTAACCGGATAATTATAAAGGTTAAGTTTGGGCATAATGTATATCATGTAGAGGAAGTTGAGTGATTAAGATGGGATTTGTCCCTCTCGTTATGAGAGAGATATCACTGGGCCACTCGATAAGTGAGACTGAGAAATGCATGGCTATGCTCAAATGAATTGATAGTGCGATCAATTTCATTTGTATTATCAGATCACTTGGAAATCGAGAAATGATAAGATTGAACAATATAAGAATGACACTTTCCATGTCTTTGTTCAATCTAGATATCATGTAACAAAAAGTATAATGACAAATTATAGATCAGATAAAAATCGGATTACTGATATTCACTTAATTTGGGTGGACATAATGTCTTGCTAGAGACCAATGATGTCTTGTAGGTCTAAAAGGTGTTTAGGACCTATTGCTAACATTAGGTGTACCTACAGGGTCACACACAAAAGAACGAATGAAATATATTATGGGTTTATATTTAAACTTATAGGAATTATTATATTTATTATTCTTAAATAGTTTAAGAATAATAAATGATTATGATAAATAATTAATATTTAATGAAATAATGTACTTTATTAAATATTAAAAAAATATCTTATCATATTTATTTTCTAGGGATTCTTTTAGGGTTTCCTACATTTCTATATATATAGATCTATAGACAACTTTTTAGGTCAGACTCTTTGACGTCACATTAGACGGCAGAGAAATTCGGCAAACCTAAAAGAGAGAAAAGAAGAAAAATAATTCCAACACGAATTGGATTCGTGTTCTTGAGTGCTAGCACACAATCGTTCTCATGTGGATAACAGAGGGACTGCGAGACTGCTGTTCCTACAAATCCGATATGTTGATCGTTTTTGAAAGCATCAATATAAGGTATATTCAAGAAATCTTTTTTTTTTTTTTTTTGTTCAGATCTAATCAAGAAACATGGATACTGGTATAGGGTTTTTGTTTTTCCGCTGTGTTTTAACAAAATTTTCGAAATTTTGTATCAATAAAACCCTGCAGATATAATTTTGGAATTTTTACCGTATTATATTTTTAGCTCGATATCTATGGTTTATCTCATTTTATTTGTGATTATTTAATAGTTTTTAGTTCTCGGGGTCGTTTAACCGAGTCTAAGGTTATGAGTTGACTCAATTTGACTTTTGGTGAGAATAGAAATTTTTGATTCTAAAATTCACTGAAGGATTTAAGATCTTAGCATTTCGTTGTCGAGCGTTATTTGGATATATTATCTTGATTTGCGTGTTAGGAATCGGATAGGTGATTTGATTGATGTACGGATGTTGATTCAACCGATAGTTAGATTTTCTATTTTGTTTTTTAGGGTTCTCTTTTTCTCAAATTAAGAAATCTCGTTTTTGATCTTATTTAAAATTAGTTTTAACTTGGTTTGATTTTTAGGGTTTTGATTATGGTGTTTGACTCTTAGGATTATTTTCTAAGAATTATGAAATTTTCAGGGGTTTACATGGGTAAAGGCTTTAATAATCCTCCTGGAATTTGGTGTTCTACTTTCATTTATTGGCAAACTGGGCACTTCATTACATAGTCTGTATATCCCTTTTTCATGCTATTCCACCAATAGTGGCTTTTCAAATCCTGGTATATCTTGGTACCTCCAGGATGAATAGTGTAACTAGAGTTGTGGGCTTCACTTATTATCTCTTTTCTTAGTTCCCTGTCTTCGGGCACACACAATCTGCCCTTCATTCTGACCACATCTTCGTCATCTATCGTAAAGTCCAGGTATTTTCCTTCTTGAGTTTCCTTTTTAATCTTTTGTATTATTCATCATACCTTTGGGCTTCTTTGATCCTTTCAATCAAGGTTGGTTCCAATACCAATTTAGCTATTTTAAACTCCGCATTTTGGTCTACAAACTTGATTCTCAGCTTCTCAAAATCTTTGATTAGATCTTCTTGACTTGGGATTAAAGCAGTTACTTCTCCATAATTTTTCCCACTTAAGGCATCTACAACTGCATTCACTTTCCCTGGACAGTAATTTATTCTCAAATCATAATCGTTTATCAGTTCCAACCACTTCTATGCCTCCTATTTAATTCCTTCTGTGTGAATAAATACTTAAGACTTTTGTGATCCATGTATACTTTACACCTTTTCCTATACAGTTAATGTCTCTAAAGTTTTAAGGCAAAGACAACTGCGGCCAATTCCAATCATGCGTAGGATAGTTCTGCTCGTGAGGTCTTAACTATTGAGAGGCATAGGCAATAACCTTCCCTTCTTGCATTAGTACACATCCAATGCCATTCCTTGAAGCATCACTATGCACCGTATAAGACTTTTCGGGTCTGGTAGAACTAAGATTGGTGCCGATACCAACCGTTGTTTCAACTCTTGAAAACTCTGTTCTCGTTTATCCGTCCAAACAAACTTTTTGCTCTTTTGTGTCAATTAAGTTAGGGGCTTATCTATCTTTGAAAAATCTTTCACAAACTTGCGATAATAGCCATCCAATCCTAGGAAACTTCTTACTTCGGTAACTGTTTGTGGCTGTTTCCACTCCACTATAGCTGTAAGCCCCGGAAATTTTCAGTAAATAATTACAAAATAGACATCGAAGATAAACTCTAAAAATGACTCTAAATTAAAACCGAACTTCAACTAGTCTTAAATCACGAACGAATCTAGAAATTTCTTAATCTTGAGAAAATGAGAATCCTTAAAAATAAAATAAGAAATCAACAGTCTTAAAATCCAAAACGACTACGTATGACAAACTTTATACTTAACTCTGACTTGTAAAATTAGATAATATAGAACTCAAAAAGAAATTATTAAAAACTAAATAACAATGAACCTTCAAAATAAAACCCAATTCAAGAATTCTAAAAACGTTAAGAGATATTAAATACTTACAAAAATAAAATTTAAAATAAATTTTCTCAAACTAAATGTGATGTATAAATAGAGACCCTCAGTTTCCAAATTGGCAAAGATCTAAACCGGAAAGTTACTTGAGAACCTAAGTGGAATACACTAGTTTAAGTCTGGTAATCTCTCACTCTTAGCCCTAGAGGCCAAGGTATAGTTTAAGTGTGTACAGTAGCTCGTAGTAATATAAGATCGCTTAAAAATATCAATTGGTAAACTTTTGACCTATTTCGAACCGTTCGGATACAAACTTTGAAAAGCATATCCTGGGGCTCAAGATATAAAAAATATACCATTAATAGCATTAGACTTGTATTTTCATAAGGGTTTCAAAAATATCAGTTTTATAATTTTTCGATAATTAGAAATATCTGATCTTGCGATTATATTCATATTTCTTTACTACTGTTAATTAACTAGTCTTTTGCACTATTCACTACTAATCATTACACGATTTTACTATTCTCGTAAACCCTTATATTCTTAGATAAATATTTTATATATCATAGAAAATTCTATTTTTCTAAAATTTAGTTCGTTTCAAGTTTTTACAAGATCAGTTTTTGTTTAATACCCGATATTAAAAATAAAATAAAATAAATTAATTTAATAATTGAAAATGTTTTAAAAATATTCTTATTTTCATAAAATAACTTTTTGGAATTTTTCGGGTTATAAAAATATCAAATATATCTCATATTTGCGCATTTTGATCATACAGGTAACTTATTTGATAATTTACTAAAATAAATAAATAAATTATATTATTTTAATTATGAAAATTATGCTACAAAAATTTGGAATGCATTTTCTATTTTTTCTTATTTTTATTTTATTTATTAAGAAAGTACTCTTACAAACCTATACCTTTAGTATACCTTCCACACATCATTTCTTTTTCACTTCAATCTTTCTATATTTCATGTATCACTTCATGGTAGATTTTTTACCTTCTTTTGGCTGCCTTTTGTCCTTTGAAACCCTCCAAAATTGGTTAAAGTAAAGATATTTCAATCCTTCTTTAAGAAGCCACACATACCATTAATTACCCATTACAATTCCAAGTTAAAAATTAACTAAATTCCCTCCCTCTCTCTCTCTCTCAATTCACGCTAGCCATGAGGACATTATTGGCTGCCATTTATTTATTTATTTTTACTTCATTTAAAGTGTCTTTAACTCCTTCTATCTTTCTCTCTCATTCACACATTAACCCTTTATCATTTTTTACATTTTCCTCTCTTTCTCTCTTCATTTTCTCTTGTTCTTTCAAGAGAAGCTTGTTGCCCTTATTCTTTATTGGAGCTCCTACACATATTTCTTCAAGATCCTTTAGTAAAACTCTTGTCCAAAGCTTCCATAGATGATATAGGTAAAGTATAGTGAGAGTTTCATGTATCAAATGACCTTACATAAGCTTAAAAGCTAAGGATGATGATGCCAAAATGAAACACTCATCTTATCCATGATTATTCTCTTCTAATATTATTATTTTCTTGCTAGAAGTAGTTATATTTTGTAGATCTAACTTTTTATGTAACTTTGATTATGTTTATGTTTAGATCTGAGTTTATAGTTTACTACCATGGATTTCTTTTATATTTATGTTCATAGTAAGTGTAGATCTTGGTTTTGAACTCAAACAAAAATAGTGAAATTCGTATTTTGGCAAGACCCATATTTAAAAACCACTTTCCAAGTATCAAAATGGAAGTTTTACTTGAAATAATGAAGGCTTAATGGGTATATATCATCAAGACTTCATTTTATATGGTTCAAAGGTGATTTTCAAAGATTATATTTCGAAAACAAATTCTATTTTCGGATCTAGACAAAGGCATAACTTAAAAACATGTTTTCCAACTCAAAAATGAAGTTTTTATTCAAGATATGGAAGGCTCTTAAGATAAGATATGTAAAGGATAAATTTTCATAAGTTTAGATGGATTTTATCAAAAGATATGTCCAAAAAATAAATTTTGTAAATTCGGATCTCAACCAAGACTAATTTTGGAAACTTATTTTTCAACACCAAAATGAAAGATTTGTTTAAAAAATGAAAGGCTTATGGAATAGGTATCAATAGGAGATGTTTTTGATAAGTAAATGGTAGATCTACTAATAGAGATTCTCAAAATAGGAAGAGATTACAAAATATAAAATTTAAGTTTTATCCTAACCTTGTGACATTCGGATGGTTTCAAGACCATGCCTAAAAAACCCTTTTATCAACTCAAAAACTTGTGTTTTATATGAAAAATGAAGAGTATAGGTCATAGATATCATTAAGCAAATATTTTTATAAGTTAAGATGAGATTTAATAAGAAAAACATGTAGAACAAGGAGTAGAAATAAAGTAGGAAAATTTGAGTTGCTTGTCATTTAAGAAATTCATAATAATGGAGTAATGGCATGAAAACACTTACTTTCCAAACTCAAAATAGAAGTTTTATTAAAGAAATGAAGTCCTTAGTGGCTAGGTATGGTTGACCCTTAAGTTTCTAAGTATCAAATGAGTTTACTTAAAGGAATCACCACAAAAATAATTTTTACAAAATTCGGATTTTGGGATGAACCATATTTAAAAACATGTTTACAAAGTGTAAAATGGGAATTTCAACAAGAATAAATGAATTTTATCAAGAAAATTTTCTAAAAACAAGTGGGAATTGTCAAGGCTACAAGACTAGCCTTTTTAAGTTGATTTTTCATAGTCTTACAAGGAAAAAGTTTTTTAAAAATTTCTTTTATTAAATATTGTCAATAACATGTACATATATATCTCATGACATATCATTTATGATTGTAACTTGTTCATATTGCATGTATACTTGCTTTAGATAGTAGAAGCTTCATGAACCTTCACAAAATCAATTTTCTAAAATTGTTTTCGCTACTGATTGAACTGATCAGATCTTTTCGAAACTTCAAAGTTTTCAAAACTTAAATATGATATTAGAATTACATAGATCTTTCGAAGTCGATAGAAATTGGTATATAATTTGCTAAATTCCAAGTTAAAATGATCGAGTTATGATCGTTTTAAGTTGGAATTTCCGCTTAGGACAAGAATTACGAATTTGATAGTTTGTATGAGATAGTGTGGATTAGTTTTGAGTTGAAATACTCATTTGGGTATTTCTTTCCTTAGGTACCTTTGCTTTTGAGGATTCGTTGCCACCCTGTAGGCCCCGGAAAATTTCAGTAAATAATTCCAAAATAAACTTTGAAAACAAACCCTAAAAATGACTCCAAATTAAAACCAAGCTTCGATAAGTCCTAAATCTCGAATGAATCCAAAAACTTCTTAATCTTGAGAAAATGAAAATCCTTAAAAATAAAATAAGAACTTAACAGTCTTCAAACTCAAAACCGCTATGTACGACAAATTCTATATTTAACTCCAATTGGTAAAACCGGGTAATATAGAACAAAAAAAAAAACAATTATTAAAAAAATAAATAACAATATACCTTTCGAAAATAAAACTCAATTCAAAGAATTTCGAAAACATTGAGAGATATTAAATACTTATAAAAATCAAATTTAAAATAAATTTCTCAAATTTAATATGTTGTATAAACATAAAATATCAGTTTTCCAAATTGGCAAAGATCTACACTAGAAAATCACCCAAAAACCCTAAGTAGAATACAATAGTTTAAGTCCGGCAATCTCGCGCCCTTAACCCTAGAGGCCGAGGTGTAGTTTGAGTGTGTAGTAGCTCGTAGTAATATAAGGTCGCTTAAAAAAATCATATTGGTAAATTTTTGACCTATTTCGAACCCGTTCGGACTTCGGATACAGACTTCGAAAAGCGTATCCTGGGGCTCGAGATATCAAAAATATGCCATGAATACAGTTAGACTCGTATTTTTATAAGGACTTCTAAAATATCAGTTTTATAATTATTCAATAACTGGAATTATCTAATTTTGCGATTTTATTCGTATTTCATTACTACCAGTAATTAATTAGTCTTTTGCACTATTCACTTCTACTTCATTACACAATTTTATTATTCTTATAAACCCTTATATTTTTAGATAAATATTTTGTATTATAGAAAATTTTGTTTTTCTAAAATTTAAGTTCTGTGCTTTTATGGGATCAGATTCTGTTTAAGTCCCGGTACTAAAAATAAAATAAATTAATTTAATAATTGAAAAATATTTTTATTTTGATAAAATTTTTTTAGAATTTTTTGAGTTATAAAAATATCATTTATAGCCCATATTCGATTATTTTGATCATATCGGTAACATATTTATTAAAATACTAAAATAATTCAAAAAATTATTTAATTTTATTTATGAAAATTCTGCCATTCATTTAAAGGTATTTCTATTAATTTTATTTTATATATTTTATTAATAAAAAGTACTTTTTCAACCCATATTTCATGTACACTTCATTTGTCACTTCTACACATTAATCAAGTTTTCTTTCACTCATTCTACACTCCATTTCCCCACAATGGTAGCTTCCCACACCCCTAATAATAGCCTCCTTTTTTTATTTTAATTATTTATTTAATGAATTTAAAGTCTATTTTAGTTATCACATTAAGTACACAAGTTACACTTTCAAAAATTTAAGTTACAAATTAACTACACTCCCTCTTTCTCCTCTTGAAGTTCATGTGCAAGCCCTTCCCAATCTGCCCTTGTTTTATTTTTTTTTTCTCTCAATTAATATACTCCTCTCTCCTCCATTTAATGCCTCTCATTTACTTCTTTTTATTCCTTTGAAACCCCATCTCATTTACTCTCTCTTTTCCTTTCTTTTTCCTCTCTTTCTTCCTTCTTTTGTTCTTGTTCTTGCAAGAACACAAGTTGTCCTCATCTCTAAACCTTGCTTCCACACTTCATTCTTGAAGATTTTTAAGTAAACATTCGTCTTAAAGCTTCCATAGATGATATAGGTAAGGTATAGTGAGAGTTTCATGCATCAAATGACCTTCCATAAGCTTAAAAGCTAAGGATGATGATGCCAAAAATGAAACTCTCCTCTTCTCCATGATTATTATCTTGTATCATTATTATTTTCTTGCTAAAAGTAGTTATATTTTGTAGATCTAACTTTTTGTAGCTTTGATTTTTGTTTATGCTTTAGATCTTGTTATTTGAGTTATTATTTTTGTTATTGCTAATGATTTATGCATATATTCATCATCCATATAACCATCATAGTGTTCATGCATTTATAACTATAATAAACTAGATCTAGTGTTTTGAGTTCATAAATGCATTAGACTTTTGTTTATATTCATAAACAAATTGTAGTAGCATGATGATAGTAGGAAAGTTTTAAAAAGCTCAAGATCTATTTTAATTTCAACAAAAATCATTTTTGAAAATTCGGATAAAAAGGGAATCATATTTAGAAAAGTTATTTTTCAACTTCAAAATATATATTTTTCATTTAAAATGAAGGGCTTGGGGAATAGATAACATGAATGAATGATTTTGTTGAGTAAAGTTTAGATCTATGAGTTTATACTTTACTACCATGGATTTCTTTATATTTATGTTCATATTAATTGTAGATCTTGGTTTTGAACTCAAACAAAAATGGTGAAATTCGTATTTAAGCAGGACCCTTAATTAAAAACCACTTTCCAAGTGTCAAAATGAAATTTTTACTTGAGGTAATGAATGCTTAATGTATATATATCATCAAGACTTCAATTTATATGGTTCAAAGATGATTTTCAAAGATTAAATTTCAAAACAAAATTTCATTTTCGGATTTAGGTCAAGGCATAGTTTAAAAGCATGTTTTCCAACTTAAAAATGAAGTTTTTATTCAAGATATGGAAAGCTCTTAAGATAGGTTATGTAAGGGATGAATTTCCATAAGTTTAGATAGATTTTAGCAAAAGGTATGTCCAAAAATAAATTTTTTAAATTCAGATCTCAACAAAGACCAATTTTTTAAACCCATTTTTCAACTTCAAAACAAGACTTTTATTAAAGAAATGGAAGCCTTAAGGGGTAGGTTTGATTAGGAAGTGGTTTTTGAAAGACTAAATGAGTTTTACAAAGAAAACAAGCTCAAATGAATTTTTCAAAATTCGAATTTGAAAATAGCCGCCATTTAAACACCTATTTCCAAATGCCAAAATGATAATTTTTATAGGAAAATGGAAGTCCTAAGGAATATGTGTAACAAAGACCAAGTTTGGACAAGGATAAAAGAGGTTTATCAAAATATAATCTTAGAACAACAAATGGTTTCCAAGAATAGGCTAAACAATGTTTTCATTCTTTAAAATTTTGTAAAATTCGTACTTAGGCAAACCACCTATTTAAACACCTATTTTCTAACCCCAAAATGAAGGTTTTTGTTGAAATAATGAAGGTGATAGTTATATAGGTCATCAAGGTTGAATTTTCATAAAAGCAAGTATGATTTTACAAGTAAAAGCTATTTTTCTTAAGTCTAGTAAAATTCAAAGTTTTGCAAAGTAAAGGTTTTCAAAAAGAATTCTTGGTACTTATGTATACATATAGGTAGATCATCTCATAACCTTCATAACAATAGCTTGTAGGTAATACATATAGCATGATGCATTGTAGAAATAAAGTAGGAAAATTTGAGTTGTTGTCATTTTAAGAAATTCGTAAATGGAGTAATGGCATGAAAAAACTTACTTTCCAAACTCAAATAGAAGTTTTATAAAGAAATGAAGTCCTTAGTGGCTAGGTATGGTTGGGCTTTAATTTTCTAAGTACAAATGATTTTTACTTAAAGGAATCACCACAAAACAATTTTTACAAAATTCGGATTTTGGAATCAACCCTACTTGAAAACATGTTTACAAAGTGTAAAATAGAAATTTTTTATGTAGAAATGAAGGTCATAAGTAATAGATATAATGAAGACTCAATTTTAATAAGGATAATTATATTTTCTTAAGAAATAAATCCAAAACAAATGGAAATGATCAAAGTTAGGAAACTAGTTTTCTTAAAAGTAAATAGCCATGGAGTCTTGCAAATAAAAAGTTTTTAAAATTCCTTTTAGTAAATATTGTCAAAAGCATGCATACATCAAGCTCATAACATTCCATTCATGAGAGGAAGTCATCAATATTGCATGTATAGTTAATCTATATAGTAGGAACATTACAAACATTTACAAAACTATTTTTCGGAATAGGATACTGCTTCTGAACAGAACTGATCAAAATATTTCGTGATCCAGACATTTTCAAAACTTGAAAATAATATTAGAATTAGATATATCTTTCGAAGTAGATAGAAATTGATATATAATTTGCTAAATTTCGAGTTAAAACGACCAAGTTATGGCCATTTTAAGTTGGAATTCCCGCTTAGGACGAGAGTTACGAATTTGATAGTTTGTATGAGATAGTTGGACTAGTTAAGTGATGAAATACTTATTAGGGTATTTCTTCCTTTTTAGATGACCCTGATATTGATGATTCCTTACCACTGGATTACTTGTACTAAGAGACCGGTGATCCAATGGCTGAGTGAGTATTACTTCCGATTCCATTTATTGTATGTGATTGTAATGATAGTTGCACTAGATATTTGGTAAAGATAAAATGGATATGCATGATGGGGATGAATGGGCACTATGTATGGTTGTTGTTGATATGAGAAATGGAATATAAGAATATCGAAGCCGGGTGATTAACTATTGCTTGTATAGATGAATTAGAATTGACTGTTTGCGATTATTGATTGATCGCTTAAAAGAATTGGTATAATTGATTATTCGAAATTGAAGATGAAATTGAACTCATTCATATCACGATGGGGATAGAGCATTAGCATTTGTTCGGTTTCCCGTGATCCTAAACGGTGTAAAGTTTGGTTAATCATTGTCTTCAAACGAATTTATAGTTCAGTTGGCCGTGAACTTAAACGGTGTTGTACTACTGGATTCGTTAATCTGCTAACTCGGGATGGAGGGCGCAAGTCCATCCACATATGATTTTCGGCTGGTCATATGTTTGTTGAATCCACATGTTTGATGCATATCACTTATCTGACTAATCACTTGTTTGTATGATGTGCTATAAATGTGATCTTGGAAGTTCTCACTCACTAAGTTAGTGTAGCTTATACCCCAATAGATGTTTGAATGAACAGGTTAACTCAAGAATGCTACGTAGGGAATGAGATGTCTAGAGCTGAGTATGACCTTGGGATTCCGGCAGGAAGTATGAGTACTTGAAGATATTAGCTAGGTGTTATGAATTGCTTTGTAATAGTTTTATGTAGTGAAATCTTTTGATGAATTGAAATTAAAGTATGGTGAATTGTATTTAAAATATAGTGAGTTATATTTCCTTTACTTTGTTACTCAAGTTGTATCAATATAAAATGTATCACTCTGACGTGTCTCCTCCATGTGCTAGATGCCTTGTACATAGTATGGAAGCCTTCGCGTGACTAAGGCGGTCACTCTTAGGCTTTAATATCGTGTTTGGCGGACTGCCACGTTTAAGGTACCCTTCGGAGCGTGACACACCCGACTATTACGATTAAAAGACAGGAGTCCAATGGACATGTGAGTTTTCCTCTTATTTTGTTACCTTGCTTGTGCTTGTGCTTGTACCTAGTTGCATTAGAATTAGGAAAAGATAAAATTGTGATGAGTTGTGATCTATTCTTGGTTGAATGAATGATAAGTATATCAAGGCAAGACTTGTTGTAAAATAATTATATGAGCTAGCATAGACTTGAATTGTCTGAAATTCTCTATGATTGCTCTTAACCTACATAAGTAACACGCCACGATTACATGAATAAATTGTACATGCATATCACGTATTGAGTCACATTGCATTAACAAGTATACCTTTGGTGAGACAAAGGTATATTAGTGGAGGCGTGGAGGCCCGTGTTAACATTAAGGATGCGAAATCGCTTAAGTTAACGGAAGTGGGGTAGCTATTTGAAAATACCACATAAAACAACAGATGTTGTATAACTAAGAGAAAGAAATCGGGATTATGGTTGCATGACTTATGGACCAGCCTAACCCTAGATACGGAGGGCGTAAATCGGTTCTGTGTATAGGTTCCGATTACCCATACATAATTGTCTGCTCATGTGTTTGTTCATGCAAAGCATATGGATGATTTATAACTTGCTTGTTATGGTACGAAATTAAGGGAACTCTCACTAAGCTAGTGTAGCTTAGACCCCAATATATGTTTGAATAAACAGGTTGAAGGGAGAATGCCACCTGGAACCGAGATGGTTGGAGCCGAATATGACTTTGTGATTCGGCAGGAAGTAAGAATACTTGAAGATATTAGCTAAGTCTTGGAATTGTTTTGTAATAGTTATGTAGTGAAAGCTTTGGATGAATTGTAATTGAAGTATAGTGAATCGTATTTTCTTTACATTGTTTCTCTAGTTGTATCAATATAAAATGTATTACTCCGATGTGTCTCCTCCATGTATTAGACGCCTTGTACATAGTATGGAAGCCTTTGTGTGACTGAGGTGGTCATTCCTAGGCTTTAATATTGTGTACGGTGGACTGCCACGTTTAGAGTACCCTTCAGGGCATGATAATAGCCTTAATCTTTTCTGGGTCAATTGATATCCCTTCTTCTGTTACAACATGTCCATGAAAAGATATTTTATCCAACCAAAAGTCACATTTGGATAATTTGGTATACACTTGTTTTCCCTCAAAGTTTGTAGCGCCATCTAAAGATGTTCCTCATGTTGTTCCTTATTCTTGAGTATATCAAAATATCATCAATAAAGACTATTACACACTTATCTAGAAGTGGCTTGTAGACCCTGTACAAAAGATCCATGAATGCAGCTGGTGCATTGCTCAGTCCAAATGACATCACTAGAAATTCGTAATGTCCATAACATACGAAAAGCCGTCTTTTGTACATCCTCAGGCTTTATTCTTAGTTGATGATATCCTAAGTGCAAATCAATGCATGAAACACACTGCTCGGTAAAGGGTATCGATTCTTGACTGTAACCTTGTTTAGCTCATGATAATGGATACATAATCTCATAGATCCGTCCTTCTTCTTTACAAATAGAACAGGTGCGTCCCATGGTGACACACTTGGTCTTATGAATTTCTTATCTAAGAGTTCTTGTAATTGGTCTTTAGCTCCTTTAACTCAGCCGGCCATCCGATATGGTGCCTTAGATATTGGTTCGGTATTTAGAGCCAAAACAATTTCAAAGTCAATTTCTCTTTACGGGGGTAACCCAGGTAATATTTCTGGAAACACATCCAAATACTCATTCACCACTGGTATATCCTTTTTCCTCCCGAGCTTCCTTCTCATCCAAAATACCTTCGATAGGCATTACCTCTTCATCTTCCATCATCAACTCAAGAGAATTTAACCCAAGTTTTCTTGGAACTATGGTTTCTTCCACAAACTCCACTCTTTTCTTGATTAATCATTGAAGTTCACCATCTTCTTTTGGCAATCCATTACAGCTTTAACCTTGCTTAACCAGTTCATGCCAAGTATAACTTCGTACTTATTCATCTCTAATACTATCAAATCACTCCTAGAGTGATGCCTTTGGATCTTCAATGAACAATCCCTTATTACTTCCCGAGTTGACATGACACTTCCTATGGGTGTTTTAATTCTCAGGCTAGCGGTAGTTATGGCTATAGGTAATCTAAGTTGCCCAGCCAAACTAGTGGTGACGAACGAGTGGGTCGCTCCAGAGTCAAACAAAACATAAGCCTCATTTATTCACCCTTATGTGTCCTATAGTCAACAAACATCTATCACTACTCGATCCTAAAACACTCTCACAACTAACTCTACTATGGTTTCAGGTTCCAGCTTTCCTTTTTACAAGTTTTAATTCCTTAAAAGAAAATTGTTAAATAAAGAACTTTTAACTTAATAGGGTTTTGCTTCTAACCTGTTACTAGGATGCTATCCGCGTCGTCTCCTTGGTCCAAGGCGACCAACTCTACATCCTCATCATCATCCTCCTTAACCATCCATTGGCCCTCAAAATTGTAGAGTCTCATCCCATGCATAACTGATGCCGCACAGTTCCACTTTTACTCTCGAATCTCATAATGCTTGCATTGTTTGGTGTTCCGAAAGATCAGGCTGCCACACTCTTCCTTTACGAGTATTTTGTAGCTAGATGCCCCTTTTCTTTACAAATAAAGCAGGTCACAGCCATTTTCTTTGGACATGTGTAGATCATGTGGCCAGACTCACCACAATAGTAACACTTATTCCTCAGCTGCAGACACTGCCTAGGGTAATGGGCCTCCTTGCACTTCCAGCAAGTGATACTGGCCTTTGACTGATTTAGTCTCCCACTAGCATTGTCCTTAAATCCATGATAAGGCCTGTACCTTTTTCCCTTAAACCCTAAGCGCGAGGCATCGAACGGCCTCCTTCCAAATATTCTTTTGCTAGGTTCTTGGTATTTTCTCTTCTTGGCTCCTTCAATCATCCGAGCCTTTTCTACCAACTCTGGATAGGTTCTCATTCCAAATTCTTCCAGTTTAATCCTTAGATCCTCATCCAAACCTCCAAAAAATACTTGTTTCTTCAGCTTTTCGCTATCTTTGAAGGATTCAGGCACATACTGTAGTAGATGAGTGAACTCAGTCTCATATTGTTCCATAGTTGTACCTCTCTGCTTGACATGCAAGAAGTCTGCACTGTATTTCACTCTTAAACGGGAGGGAAAATAATTTTCCAAGAATTCCTGGCGGAACGACTCCCATGTGACAGGTGGAGTTAAGCTTCTTCTTTTAGAGTCCCACCAAACTCTTGCATTATACCTCAACATGTAAGTCCTATATTCCAACTGTAAATAGGGTGGAGTCTCATAAGCCACAAAGGAGCACTCAATTTGAGCCAACCAGTCTTCTGATTCATCGAGTTTACCGAAAGCCCCATTAAAATACCGGTTGCTCTTTATAAAATTTGGTAGAGAGCTTCGATGAGACCTTCAATATGCTGGAGGCGGTGGTAATGGTGCATTATAAGAATGCTCCTCCTGTGGAGCTGGAACCTCAGCAGTCACTTCCCAGTGATCTACGGGTGGTGGTGGCGGTGGGGTAGAATTCTGACACTTTGTCCTGGTTATGGGTTCTGATTTTGATTTTACTTTTGGATGAATGTGTTTAGAAGATTGGCCAATTGCCCAATCGCATTCATCATTCCATTTTGTGGATTCTAAGGTGCTACTCCCTGTTGGTTTGGTTGAGATATAACGGGTTGGTTGGCTTCGTTCGGGAGAGGTTCTTGCTCTCGATTGCGAATCCGTCGGTTTCGTCTGTTTGCACATTATTCCGTAAGTTTTAATGTTTTGCTTTAAGTTTGAGTTACAAAGATAAATTTTGAATTCATGGAATTATAAAATCAACTAAATCCTTCTGAAGACAAGGGATTAAATAGGAATCCCAAATCATGAAATCTCAATAATAAATTAAAATAAAACATTGAAGTGCAAAGCTCATAATAGAACCATAAAATAAAAATCAATCATGATGATGCGATGAATGGGATGATGCTCATGCGTCCAAAAATTGGATGTTATCCATTATGATTATTGCACAAACTTTAATTATTTGAAATACTTTGTTACTCTTATTAAGAAATGATACTATTGCTTTGAATAAAACACATAGAATTTCACTAGAAAGCGAAGTCTTACATTAGTCAATAGTTTTACTTTTAGGTACACAAAACTTGTCTTATCGCTATTCTAGTACTAATCCTACACTCTAATAGCCGATTAAAAAGAAGCAAACAGCAAAAGATAAAAGTTACACCATACTAGATTCATTAAAGAAGAGCAAATTGGCATCCTGCATTGCTCATTGCAAAATTTGTTAGTAGTATTCTCATTATTTGGATTTCGATGATAACAAAAAGAGTTACATGTTAACTAACAAGTGTATTGAATGTCAAGTTCTTATGGAAATGTTTTACAAGAAAATACCAATCATAAAGTATTTCAGAAAGTATTTTCAAGAGCAGAAAAGAAGCAGAAACAATTTCAGAGAGCAAAATAACGTGTTGCGTGGATACTTTACAAAAGAGTGCAAACTCAGAGGATATTTCAGAGAGTGTTCAAGGAAGGTTATTAAGAAAGAATGAAGATTCAGAAGCTTTTTCAAAAGGCATTTCACAAGAGTTACAATATGATAATGGATATGAAGACCCAGCACCAAAGTGATTATATTTGGGAAATACATTCAATAATGTTCCTCAAAGTTGGTTTAATATCCAAAGGGGAATAAATTCGAAATAGAGATCGTTTTCAAGAACAATGGAAGAACATACTACATATTGCACTTGAAAAGAAAGTTAGTGTGCATAATATGAAGTACTTACAAAAGGAAATCAGATTTTCAAGGATAATGTCTGAAGATTCTACTAGTATACGGAAAATATGGAAATATATCTATGAGAGAATATGTTATCAGAGGATATCATAAGATTCGTGTTTCAAGAAGATCGGTTTTGTTTTTGTTGCTGTTTTCGTGGGATTTTTCAAATTGAGATCACACACCAAGATAACAACAAGTTTTCTTATTCTTATCTTGATGGAAGACGTCTGGAACAAACAACTCGAAGATTTTCAAATTTTCAAATGAAGAAGACTCTATTAGCAAGTCATCCGAATTAGAAGCAGAAAAGGAAGGGATCAAGCTTATCTATTTCAATGATTTAGCCGTTAGAAGATTATCAAGCTTATCCATTTTTGAAAGTTCCAACAGCTTGAGAATGTGTGATTAAAAAGGCATGATCAGAACAAAGATGATAAGATACTGAATACAGAGAACACGAAAAAGAAGGAATAGATAAGATCAAAGCTTATAAGCAAAAACTGTCATTTTCACTTTCATTTGTACCGAAATATTAGAGGATACTTTATCATTATTTCCTCAATTTGATTTGTTTAATCTTTGTGAGATTGAGAGTTACAAGTAGACTCGGTAAGTTGATGTTAGCTTGAAGGAAGCTAGGAAGATCAAACTGAGTGCATTTGTAGCCAAGTGCTTTGGCAAAAGACAACTTGTAACATTGATTTGTTCTTGGATAGTGGAACATACCAATAAAGACAACCGGATCCCCGGCTTGGTGCTAGAAGAGAGGACTGACGCTCAAGGCGGAACCTCTATAAATAGCTTTGCAAATTCTTCTACCTTACTCTTTTTAATTCTCGTATATAGTTACTTGTTTGTGTTTATCGTGACTTGTTTCAGAGACTAATTATCACTAGAATTAAAAAGCAGATACTAAATCAGAGACTAAAAGTTTTGAAATATATTCTTGATTGAGCTTAACAATTGTTATAGAAATTAGACTTGTTTGCTTCCGCATTATAGATAAAACATTTTTATTAACGTTATTATTTTAAAGATTTGAAAACCCATTTTTGTTTGATTAATCAAGTGGTGAATTTGATAAAGTTTACTTAAAGTTTTTTTATTAACCAATTCATACCCCACCCCCCTCCCCCCCCCCCTCCCCTCCTGGTTAGTTTTTGGGACCAACAATTGGTATCAGAGCAGTACTCATTTATTTAAATTGAGTGATCTATTGGATAATGGGTGATAGTAACATAACAATCAACAAAGCTCCTTACTTTGATGGCTCTAACTTTGCATATTGGAAGATGCGAATGTCCATCCTTCTCCTTCATCAATCAGAATCTCCTAGGGTCAGACTCAGAAGTCGAGCTCTACTAGACGAATTCCTGTGTCCCTACGGATGAATTTTCTTAGATAAGCCCTCACAGTCAATCTTCTCCTCCTAAGGGGTCGGGCTAATTCTTCTTGTTCATCTTCATCCTCCTCATCATATTCTCCTGCTCTTTGTCTATCCTCATTCGCCTCTTCTATCTCTAACTCCCTTCTAGATTCCTCCCAAAATCTATCCACATTTTCTCTGGCTTCCCTCAATATGGCCTCATTTTCATTTTCCACTTCCATAGGATCGTTGACTATCGCATTGGTCACTCTTTCATTGGTCATCCTAGGGTGTTCATTTACTTCATAAATATCCCTCCAAGTGGTTGGGTCTGGGTCAGCTTCTACCCCACCACAATCAGGAATCTCCAAGTCTCAATCAAAATCCATAATTGGTGGGTTTGACTCAAGTTTGGGTTCTTCCTCTATCATCATGGGCGATGGGGTTCTAGCTTCGTTCTCATTAGCCCAATTCGGATCTTCCTTTGGATCCTCTTCCTCTTCTTCTTCCTCCTCTTCATTCTCTTCATTCACATCCTCATTCCCATTTTCATTTTCATTCTCGTTTTCATTCTCATTCTCATCATCATTCTCATGAATATTCACCTCATCATCATTTCCTTCCACAGGCTCCATCGTAGTTGCATCCCGATTTCACTAGCATGAGGGGTTTGAATCCCTACGGTTGGTGGTATAATATCCAAGTATACTCCCTGCCAAATGAAATGGTTCCTAGCATCTACTATATTCCATTCTCTATGATTTAAGGTCATCTTGAGCATAGACATACAAGGGTCCTATGTTAGTCCATACCCTGAAGTCTGGATGGGTAAGATTTCCCTCATTTTTCAATATGAAAGTAGCCTCCCTCAGCATTGGCTTTCTTCCATATTCCACCATAACTCTTTCCATTGTATATATTGTCTCCAACATAGTCCATCCCCTCCTCCTAATGGGGTCATATCTAATTTGGTCTACCACTGACACCCATCGAGTATATCTAAGACCTTCTTTCCACATCCTATACATCTCAGTCGTGGTCCGGGTCTTCGAGCTAGAGCAAAGTCTTCACACAAGGTCCTCAATCTTAAATGGTATTCCACAAAAGTTTCTTCGTACCTTTTTACAAAATTTCTTGCCTTTTCCCTCGTTTCACCTAAAGAAACCTACACTAATAAAAGAATTCTAGTTAGCTCAAACTTTTAACTCCATTTTATGCTATTGTTTAGTTACTCAAATTTTTAAGCCTTTTAAGTTCTATTGTCCTTTTTTATAACCTAGTGCTCTGATACGAACTTAAACTGTCACGCCCACAGGGTACCCTAAACGTAACAGTCTGCCACATGCCATATAAGACCCACAAATTACTACCTTAGTCCTTCGAGAGTCTTGTATAGATGTAAGGCATCCCTTTATGACAATAGAATACTTGAACCAATGGAGTTAAAGAGTTTAATTTGGCATTTAATAGCATTAGAAAATAAATCAAAACACATATATAATTAGTTACAAAATCTAAGGGGCATTCCCTCATAAAAGAATATTGTTTATAGGTCTTTTACAGTCATCCAGAGTCTCTTGGTTTCCTACGGAAGTCTAAACAAAATTGAATACAACTTCTAAAGGAAACCACTAGCTCCTGTACCTGAGCTGTAGGTTCCCTCTGTCTAAGCCATATGAACTGGTGCTGCAACAAATAAAAACTGTAGGGACATAAGCTATACTAGCTTAGTGAGTGAGAACTTCCAAGATCACATTCATAACACATCATACAAGCAAGTGATTAGCCAGACAAGTGATATGCATCAAACATATGGAATAAAAAAACATATGACTAGCCGGAAATCATATGTGAATGGACTTTTGCCCTTCATCCCAGGTTAGCAGATTAACGAATACTACAGTACTACTAAAATATGCCGTTTAGGATCACGGTTAACCAACTTATAAATTCGTTTGTGCATCACGAGTAACCAACTCATTAATTCTTTTATGGATCACGATTAACCAACTTTTACACGGTTTCGGATCACGGGAAACCAACCAATGCTAATGCTCCATCCCCATTTATGATAATGAGTCCATATTTATTTTCAATTTCGAATAGTCAATTATACCAATTCCTTAAGTGATCAATCAATAGTTGCAGACAATCAATCCTAATTCATCTATACACATAATAGTTAATCACCAGGCTTCGATATTCTTATTTTTAATTTCTGATATCAACAACAACCATACCTAATTCCCATTCATCCCCATCATGCATATCCATTTTATCTTTACCAAGTATCTAATGCAACTATCATTACAATTACATACAATAAATGGAATCGGAAGCAATACTCACTCGGCCATTGGATCACCGGTCTTTTGGTAAAAGTAATCCGGTGGTAGGGAATCGTCGATTTCGGGTCATCTAAAATGGGAGAAATACCCTAATAAGTATTTCATCACTTAACTAATCTAAACTATTTAACAAAACTAGTAAATTCGTAATTCTCATCGTTTGCAGAAGTCTCGACTTAAAACGGCCATCACTTGATCATTTTAACTCTGAATTTTGCAAATTATATATCGTTTCTATCTACTTCGAAAGATTTATCTAATTCTAATATTATTTTCAAGTTTTGAAAATGTTTGAGTCACAAAACATTCTTATCAGTAGTGAATTTTAATTCTGAAAAATAATTTTGTGAATGTTTGTAATGTTTCTAGAATATAGATCAACTATACATGCAATATTGATGATTTTCCTATCATGGATGGCATGTTATGAGCTTGATGTATGCATGCTCTTGAAAATATTTACTAAAAGAAAGCTTTAGAAACTTTTTATTTGTAAGACTCCATGAATATTTACTTTTAAGAAAACTAGTTTCCTAACTTTGATCATTTCCATTTGTTTTGGATTTATTTCTTAAGAAAATTTAATTATTCTTATTAAAATTGAGTCTTCATTATATCTATTACTTAGGACCTTCATTTCTACATGAAAATTCCCATTTTATACTTTGTAAACATGTTTTCAAATAGGGGTTATTCCAAAATCCGAATTTTGAAAAATTAGTTTTTGAATGATTTCTTTGAGAAAAACTTGTTTAATATATTAAAATTTAAGGCTTTATTATACCTATCCCTTAAGGACTTCATTTCTTAAATAAAACTTTCATTATGAGTTTGGAAAATAGGCGTTTTCATGACATTACTCTAAAATTACGAATTTCTTAAGTTGACTAGTAACTCAAAATTTCCTATCTTATTTTTACTCTTTGTTTTGCATTTTTTTTCTTAGCAAATCTCATTTCAAATTATAAAAATAATTACTTAATGATATCTATTACCTATACTCTTCATTTTTCATATAAAACACAAGTTTTAGAGTTGATAAAGGGGTTTTTAATGCATGGTCTTGAAGTCATCCGAATTTTCATTTGAACATTTCAAACAAAAATTTTTCCTTTTAAAGTTTTTTGTCTCATCTACTTAAAGATCTACTAACTACAACATTTATATACACAAGACAAAACCTTTATGATCATTAATGCATTAAAACACAAAATATTCATGAGATCATAAATGTCAAGTATAATATGAGCATTTAAATGCTAGATCTACTACTGAGGATGCATGAGATGGAGTTTGAAAACATAGAAATAGATTTTGTGCAAGATCTTTGTTTTATTCTACTTCTACATGCATTAACATTAAGATCATCCAACAAAAACTCATTAAAACACAAGATCTTCTCTTGTGATGGTTTGATATTCATGTATCATGTAGTAGTATTTTCTTGTCCCTAGCAAGTGCTCATGGGGACTTAAATGTGAAAATACTCGTGAATAATCTTTCAATTACAAGATTTAATGGTAGAAAAGTTAAGGATCCATCACCTAAAGCTTGAAATGAGAGAGAAATGAAGAAGAAATTGAACTTGTGTGAGTGTATGGGGGGTGTGTGTGTGTGTGTCACAACCAAGAGAGGAAATAGAGAGTGTTTTTGTGATTTTTTTGAAACAAATGAAGTGAATGAGAAGAGAGAGAAATATAAAAGAATATATATATATTAAGTAAATTAGGGTTTGTTTTAATTATAATAAAGAAGAAAAAAATAAAACAATTGAGAGCATTTGGGGGGGTGGGGGCTGGGTGTGTTGAGCGCCAGCTCACTAGGAGAGGGAGAGGGAGAGAGTTTAAATTTGCTTTGTTTTGTAATTTATGTAGTAAAAAGTCTTAAATTGTAATAATTCTTAAGAGACAAATTTTCCTTGGAAAAGAAAGTGTAATTGAGTGTTTGTAAGGATGTAAGAGTAGGGAGTGGCTTGTGAGGGTAGTGGGTTGTACTTGTAAATAGTAATGAATAGTAAACAAAATAATTACTTTACCGGTGGCAAAGAAAATACGAGAAAAAGGCTATATCTGTAATTTTTATAACCCGAAAAATTATAAAATTTATATTTTTGAAATCCTTGTTAAATTTATGTTCTAAAGAATATTTTGGAATATTTTTCGAATTTCGAGTTTCGGGGCTCGTTTTTCTGTAATGGATTTCAGGAAGGTCCGGAATAGAAAATTTTTCTAAATCAGATCTTTTCAGGGTTTGAAAGTTAATTTTAAACAATATTCCACATTAATTTATTTTACAAAAGTTCTTTTAGTTTGAAATTGAAGGAAAGCCGGATCTAGAGTTCCTAGGTTTCTCTCTCAAGCTTAAGCTAATCCGGTTTCCAAAGTTTACTCAGTTACTGGGAAAACAGGGGTTTACAGAATCCGGCATTACAAATTCTCCAGCATACATCTTTCACTGAGTTTTGTTAAGAAATAACATGGTAAGGAGTTGGTGAAGCAAATCTTGAACTGCCATCTTGCATTGTTGCAAACCAATCCCTACTTTTGCCCTGAGAACGTTTATAGATTTTATTAACATTAGCATGGCTTATGTTTTCATTATGCTTTTCTAAGATTTTATTTGTCTAAATAATGGATAAAATGTAAGCATGGTTGATGCCACCGATCCATTGGAATGTGACCTAATTCTTTCTATATTATTTCGATAGGTGCACTTGCTTAATGTTAGTAGTTGCTAACCAAAGTTGGATAGAACTTATTAGTTTTATAAATTTTGTTAGATTCTCTTAAAATAGGTTTTGATGGTAACAAAAGTATAAAAGGATTACTAACAAGTTTATTAAGTGTATAGTTTTAAGTTAGAGAGGAAGAAAAATGAATAGTATCAGGTATCCAGAAGGTTATCCAGAAGTTATCACAGAAGGTTGATAGCATTTGACAGCAAAAAATGAACAGTATCAAGAGTCTTTGAAATATATACAGAAGATTATCTTGAGGATACTCCAGAAGGTTGTATTAGTGAAAATAAAAAACACGAGTTATTATCTGATATCCAAAAGATATTCCAGAGGGTATACATCAAAAAGATGAAGATGGAAGTTTCAATAAGTTAACTAGAGGGTCACCTGCAATTTTTTACAGCAACCTATTTCAACGTGATTTTACTGTTTATCTTCTCCAAGTTGATCCAACTCATTCCAGTTTAGTATAAAAATGAATATTGAAGGCCTAGCTCCGAGTAAATGAGTTTATTTGGATAATATACTCATTTATTCCATTTAAATTGGTTTAATCCAAGGGAATTTAATGTTTTTATCAAAGTTTCTCTCTCTTCAACAATGGAAATCTTCATGAATAGTACCAGACCTTATTTGAACAGCTGCTACATGTTTTTCTCCTTTAAGACAAGTGAAATATCAGTATCTACAATGTTTCAAGACAAGGATAAGTCCATCACTTGCCCATTTTTATGGGATTTCAACAAAAGTTCAAAAAGAAAAAAGATAAATGTTATCTTTAGTTTTTGAAATAGGTAAAGGAGAAGAACAGATGATGATGATCCATATCTCGAGCTTCAAAATTCAAATCAAGGAGAATATCACCAAAAATCAAGGGAAGCCAATCTACAAGTAGTTGAAACAATATCTTCCCTCTTCTTATCTTCAACCGTTGAAAGTACAGCAAGTTTCAACTTTTTTAAAAAAGAAAAAGAGGATAAGGGACAGAGGATATCATCTGAGAAAAACATGGGAAAGTCTATCCACATCCCATAACAGTTTTTTTTTTTTTAATGTTGAAGAATTGAACAATAAATGAGAAGCTCTCTTCCTAGATAAAAAATAGAAGACGAAAACGTGATAGAGAAAGAGAAAAATATTGAGAGAAGAAAAAAAAGAAAAAAAAATGACACCTTACTATTACAAAAAAAGAACAAGTGTCTCATACAAAAATTCTTCAAGCTTATTTGTGCAAATTTCTTTATTGCAAACACTTGTTTTTGATATTTTCTTGTTGAGAGAAGGAATGTGTTGTTGCCTTCGAGATTGTTTGATTATAGGATTAGACTCTATACATCGATTGTTAGCTTGAGGATAGATGTGAGAATCGAGCAGAGAGAATTGTACAATCTTATAATTTGAATTTATTGGATATAGTGGAACAAACTCGTAGGATAACAGGGTCTCCGGCTCGGAGCTGGAAGAGTAGACTGACGGACAAGGCAGAAACACTATAAATTGCTGCCTGATTCTCTTTTCCTTATTCTTTTAATTTCAACAATTTATTTTCATAATTGTTTAATTGTTCATATTGTACTCACAATTTAAACCGAAGGGGGAAATTTTTTAAAAGGAAAAAAATTCTAATTTTTATTAATAATCAATTCAACCCCCCTTCTTGCTTATTAAAGTGGGACCAATAAATTTTGAAAACATCAACCTTGTAGTCTTTTATGTGCTTTTTATAACCATATCTAGCACTACACACCAACCATGTTGCTCATCATATGTTACTCCTCCATCACTTACCCAAAGATTGCCAAGCAAAACATGAGAGATTGTAGTAGGCACTACATCACCCAAAACTTCATCAAAATATTGATTTGGAAGAGAAATAGATACTCGAACCTGTTCAGTGACAATAGTCAATTGATTACTATCTCCCTCCTTGGTATAATAAGGTTGTGGAAGAATTGTAGTTTATAGCTTCAATCCATCCACCATACCCTTGCTATGATATTAACTTGAAAACCATGATCAATAATAACAATGCCAATCACATCATTAACATAGACTTTCAATTGAAGCAAATCATCTACAATCTCATCTCCAATAGATGGATTAGCATTAACAGGCAATTATATTACTTTAGGCCTCGAGGCACTATTCTATAAATCTTTCATCTTACAAGGGTATAAATTTAATGAATAATAATCATGTAAATCCCTACAATTGTTACAATCTCAAACAAAACCCTAGATCTTGAAAAAGTGACCAATCTCTAAAACTCACTATGCAACCATGTTAAATTCAACAAGATATGAGAACTGAATCTTACGAATGTACCACGTGTCGATCCATAGATTTGAAATTAGCCATTCAATTCAACCCCTTGCGTAGTCAACCTAAGTCTAATACCAAGGTGATATGGATGGGATTCGTGTTAGAGTTACACAACAGAATTAACAAGACTTAACATGCGTTTTTTAGTTTTTGATTTATATGAAATAGGAAAGTCAAGGATATGAACAATCTATCCTCAGATATGATGCCCTAAGGAAAGAATCAAACTGGTTGTTTCACTTAATCAATATGACACACAATCAAAAGAAACAACAAACAATAATCTTGAGGAAAAACCCAATATTACTCAAAAGGTTTTGGAAGCAATTCCAAGAGAGGCTGTAAGCCCTGGAAAATTTCAGTAAATAATTCCAAAACAAACATCGAAAACAAACTCTAAAAAATGACTCTAAATTAAAACCGTACTTCGACTAGTCCCAAATCACGAACGAATCTAGAAATTTCTTAATCTTGAGAAAATGAGAATTCTTAAAAATAAAATAAGAACTCAACAGTCTTTAAATCCAAAACCACTATGTATGACAAATTCTGTATTTAACTTCGACTTATAAAATCGGATAATATAAAACCCAAAAACAAATTATTAAAAAGTAAATAACAATAAACCTTCAGAAATAAAACTTAATTCAAGAATTTCGAAAAAGTTAAGAGATATTAAATACTTACAAAATAAAATTTAAAATAAATTTCTCAAACTAAATGTGTTACATAAACATAAACCCTTAGTTTCCAAATTAGCAAAGATCTAAACCGGAAAATCATCCGGGAACCCTAGGTGGAATATGGCAGTTTTAGTCCGGTAATCTTGCGCTCTTAACCCTAGAGGCCGAGTTGTAGTTTAAGTGTGTAGAATAACTCGTAGTAATATAAGGTCGCTTAAAAATATCAGATTGGTAATTTTTTGACCTATTTTGAACCCGTTCGGATACAGACTTTGAAAAACGTGTGTCGGGGCTCAAGGTATAAAAAAAATACCATTAATACCGTTAAACTCGTATTTTCATAAGGATTTCAAAAATATCAGTTTTATAATTTTTCAATAACTAGAAATATCTGATTTTGCGATTATATTCGTATTTTTTTACTACTGATAATTAACTAGTCTTTTTACACTATTCACTACTATTCATTACATAATTTTACTACTTTTGTAAACCCTTATATTTTTAGATAAATATTTTATATGTTTTGGGTTTTTACGGGATCAGTTTCTGTTTGAGACCTGATACTAAAATTAAAATAAATTAATTTAATAATTGAAAAATATTTGAAAAATATTGTTATTTTCATAAAATAATTTTTTAGGACTTTTCGGGTTATAAAATTATCAATTATAGCTCATATTCGCGTATTTTGATCATACTAGTAACTTATTTGATAATTCACTAAAATAAATTAATTAATTATCTTATTTTAGTTATGAAAAATATGCTACAAAAATTTGGAATACATTTTCTATTTTTTTCTTAATTTTATTTTATTTACAAAGAAGGTACTCTTACAAACCCATACCTTTAGTACACCTTTCACACATCACTTTTTTTTTTTTCACTTCAATTTTTTTACACTTCATGGCAGATTTTTGACTTCTTTTTGCTTTCTTTGACCTTTGAAATACTCCAAAAATTGATTAAATTAAAGATATTTCAATCCTTCTTCAAGAAGCTACACATACCATTAATTACACAATACAATTTCAAGTTAAAAACTAACTAAATTCCCTCCCTCTCTCCTCTTCAAATCACGTTAGCTATAGGAAAGTCTTGGCTGCCCATTTCCTTATTTTTTTTTTCGAACTTCATTTAAGTGTCTTAAAACTCCTTCTATCTTTCTCTCTCATTCACCTTCAACCATTTGCCATTCCTTACTTTTTCCCCTCTATTTTGTAAACCCCCAAAAAATTTTCATAATCCTTAAAAATAATTCTAGAAGTATAAATATCAAAAACTCAAAAAATCAACATGAGATTAAAACTCAATTCTAGACCAAGTCAAATACCGGAAATGAAACCCTAAAACTCGAACCAAGTTAAAACTTAATTCCAAATGAGAACAAAAACGAGTTTTCTCAATCTTGAGAAAACAGGAACCCTTGAAACGAAATAAATTAACTACCGGTTTAATCACGTCCGTACATCAATTAAATTACCTAACCGTTTCTAACACGCAAATCAAGACAATATATCCAAATAACGATCAACAGCAAAATCTTAAAACCTTCGATAAATTTCAGAAATCACAAATTTCAAATTCTCACCAAAAGTCAAACTGAGTCAACTCATAACCCTAGACTCGGTTAAACGATTCCGAGAACTAAAAACTATTAAATAATCACAAATAAAATAAAATATAAATTTCGAGCTAAAATGATCAAAACTCGAAAATTATACGATATTACGAATATCTCGACGAAAATCAGAAATCAAAACGGAACCCTAAAAGTCAACAAGCCTATAACGAACCCTAGTGTTTAAGATCCGGCAATCCTGCGTTTTCAAACCCTAGAAAACGAAATTAAGTTAATGACCTAGAATAGTTCGTAATAACATAGATAACATAAAAATATCAGATTCGCGAATTTCAGTGACCTTCGGACCCAAACGGGATCGGTTCTCGAAAAGCGTGTCCCGAGCTCGGAATATTAAAAATTCCGTTTATACCAAGAGACTCGTAAAAATACAAGGATTCCAAAAATATCAGTTTTAGAATTTTTCGATAGCTAAAAATTATAGATATCGCATTATTACGCGTATTTTTATTACTACCGGTACTTTAATTGTCTAGTCTACTATTCATAGTACTTTTCTACTATTCATTACTATTCACTCTCTCTACTTTATATCTAATCACTCTTACAAATGACACAATTCACACTATTCACATTTTCTTTTCCCATAAAAATCTACTCATACCTTTCTTACAAAAATCACTTCTCTTACACAAAAATTAATCATAATTGTACTTTTCTCTCTCCCCCTTCATGTTGCCATCCAATCACTCTCTCTCTTCCCTCTCTTTTTATTTTCTTTTTCAATTATTTAAATCACTCTTAATTCCTCTCCTCTTTTCCTATAAATATCACCTCTCCCCTTCTCATTTCTTCACACCTTTCTCAAGTAGAAATTTATGCAAAATTCTCTCCAAAACACTCTCTCCATATTCTTACAAGAACTCTTCTTGTAAGAAGAAACTCTCTTCTTCTACCAAAATAAGTTTCTTTTCAAGCCTCATTTCTTACCACTACCAAAAGCTTTCAAGCAATCCTTCTTTTCTTCTTACCCATTTAGGTAATGAAGAACTCATATCTATTCTTTTTATGTCAAGTAACCTTATATGGTTTTGATGTTGTTACTTAGGTTGAAAAACTAAAGAAAACCACATTAAGATCATGTTTGGTTCTTGTTCATGGAACTACTTTCATATATATATATATATATATATATATACTTGTCATTTATTACTTGTTTATATTTTGATCTTGCTTATATATAATATACATATGTATATTATATTTATTTAGAGCATATAAGCTCATTTGTTATTTATTTATTTCAAGTTATGCAATTTATTTATTTGATATTAAGACTAGTCTTTCTAGTCTTAGACTTGTCCATATCAAGTCAAAACAATCTTTTATTTATTTTCTTTAATCTTTCGGGACTAGTCCATTCTTAGTCCCGGGATGCCTTGATAAAGCTAAGGCTCCAATACTTGATCGGGATTCCTTGATGAAGCTAAGGTTCCCAATGCTTGATATTTTATTTTCTTGCTCATTAATTATTTTAGTATTTTCTTATGTTCTTATTATATGCTCATGACTTGCATTTACAATGTTAATGTCTCAACAATCAAAAATAGAATTTTGTTTTAAATGAACTCAAAGCTAAGTTTTCAATCATATGATTTATCACAAAATCATGAAGTTATTATCAACAACATAGAAATGGAGTTTTCTCAACGTTTCATAAATAACAAAGATAGATTTCAAGGAATCATAAGAAATAAATATTTTCTTTGTATATTATGTTAACCTAAGCTTTTAGTAATATAATTATTAATATTAAAAGTCTTTACAAAAAGCTCAAGATTTAAACTCTTTTAAACTTCGAAATAAACTAAGAAAACAAACTACTTTTCAAAGTTAAGATAAATTCATAAGGTGATGAACCCACTTAGGAAAAATAATGATTTTCAAAAAAAGAAGGAACTCATTTTCAAAAGAATATAAATAGATTAGACAATAATGGATTTTATCAATAAAAGATGATTCTTTTCAAAAGAGATGAAAGAACAAGTTTTGGAAAGTAAAGCTTATATTTTAGAAAGGAATATAAGAAAACAAGACTCATTTTCTAAGATCATCTTAAATAAACAAATTATGAAAAGGTTTTCGACAACTTAATATAGTTTTGATAAATTAACTTTTATCACTAGAAATGAAATTTATGAAAGACTAGGGTTAAAGGAAAATTTGCTTGTTTTGGAAAAAGGAATGAAGAAATAAAAGATTATACTCATTTATAACAACCTAAAAAAATATAAAGTTTCTTTAAATACTTGAAAAGGAATTTTCAAAGCTAAGTTTTAAATGAATTGTTTTATGAAATAAATTGTTGAGACACTACCATTAGATTTTGCATATAAAGTGAGCTTACCTATATATTCAAAGTGTTTATCATATAATTATATATTGTTACAAAAGGATTTTCTTTAAAATGGAGTTGAGCTAGAAAATGGATTTTTGCAAAAGTTTAGAAAATTCGTTTTAAATATGTACCGTTTTTCGGAACCCAAATGACCTTTTATGACCAAGATAAGTTAGAAATGGATAGATCTTTTCGAATAGGTAGAAAACGGTATATTATGCGAAATTCCGAGTTAAAATGAGCAAGTTATGGCCATTTTAAGTTGGAATTTCTTCTTATACGATTTTACCGCGATTTTAAGAAAGTTTAGATCTCCAAGAATAGAAATTCATGAAAGACTTATCCCGGGTATTTCTTTTGTCTAGGTGACGAAGGATACGAGAATACCCTACCCGAGGATTACTACGACTAAGAAGATAGCGAAATGGACGAGTGAGTTATTCCTTCTAATTTCGTTACCTTGCTTGTGCTTGTAATGTAGTAGCATTAGTATACTAAGAAAAGATAAAAACGAATATATTTGGGGATTTCGGGATTATGCGTATATATATGATTCTATGTTTATGCGTGAATTGAGAATTAAGAATATCGCAACTTCGATCTGCTTGTTTAAATAATTTTGTTTACTTACTTATATGATTGTTTATTGTTGCTAAATTGATTGATCGCCCCTAATAAACCTTAATAAGGTTTGACCTAAGAACAATAAAACGTTCACGCATAGCATCCATCGAGTCACATCTATTTCGGAAGGCTGCTACTCCTACGCGTAGAGTTGGATTGGCTGTGATCGTGCGGTGCCACGGGCCATGTTCCTTCCTGGAGAATCCAAATCGCTCGGGGAAAGCGACTCTAGGTTCGGAGCCGAGCCAACCGAACGCTGTGGGTGAGGACCTGGGGACTAGCAGTAGAAGGTCGAGGACCTTCAACCCCGATTCCCTAACCTTTGATACGGAGGGGTAAATCCGTTCTATATATGGTTTCCGGATGACTATATATATTCGCGTAATCATGTGATTGTTGCATTGTATGCATAGCATATGTATGAAAATTAAATGAACTTGTTTGAAAATATGGTGCGAATGAAAAGGAATATCTCACTAAGCTAGTTGTAGCTTATACCCCTATAGATTTGATTGAAACAGGTATATTCGTGGATTAAATTTGAGGATCATGACATTAAGGAAGTCATGGAAGGATGATTAAGGATATGGAATCATACGATGAAGAAAGTTTGTAAGGTTTTTATATGTGCTAACCTATATGATTAGTGATATACCTTTATTTGAAGATAATAGAAGGATATGCCTTTAAGAATTGAAATGTGATATGCTTATGTTTTATATTAAGTATTCTCTTTGCCTTGTTACTTATTTATTATCAATGTAAATTGCGCTACTCCGATGTGTCCCCTTGGTTGTGATGTACGCCTTGTACATAATATGGAAGCCTTTGCATGACTAAGGTAGTCATTCCTAGGCTTTAGTATTGTGTACGGCGGACTGCCACGTTTAGGGTACCCCTTAGGGTGTGACAATTTTCCTCTCTTTCTCTCTTCATTTTCCTTTGTTCTTACAAGAGAACCTTGCTGCCCCTATTTTTTATTGGAGCTCCCACACATATTTTTTCAAGATCTTTTGATAAAATTCTTATTCAAAGCTTCCATAGTTGATGTAGGTAAAGTATAGTGAGAGTTTCATGCATCAGATGACCTTCCATAAGCTTAAAAGCTAAGGATGATGATGCCAAAATGAAATATTCATCTCATCCATGATTATTCTCTTTTATTATTATTATTTTCTTGCTAGAAGTAGTTATATTTTGTAGATCTGACTTTTATGTAACTTTGATTATGTTTATGTTCAGATCTATAAGTTTATAGTTTACTGCCATGGATTTGTTTTATATTTATGTTCATAGAAAGTGTAGATCTTGGTTTTGAACTAAAACAAAAATGGTGAAATTCGTATCTAGGCAAGCCCACATTTAAAAACCACTTTCCAAGTGTCAAAATGGAAGTTTTACTTGAAATAATGAAGGCTTAGTGGGTATATATCATCAGGACTTCATTTTACATGATTCAAAGATTATTTTTCAACAAAGTTCTATTTTCGGATCTAGACAAAGGCATAACTTAAAAACATGTTTTCCAACTCAAAAATGAAGTTTTTATTCAAGATATGGGAGGCTTTTAAGATATGATATGTAAGGGAAGAATTTTCATAAGTTTAGATAGATTTTATCAAAAAATATGTCCAAAAATAAATTTTGTAAATTCGGATCTCAACCACGACCAATTTTGAAAACCCATTTTTTAACACCGAAATAAAGGATTTGTTTAAAAAATGAAAGTCTTATGGAATAGGTATCAATAGGAGATGTTTTTTATAAGTAAATGGTAGATCTACTAATAAAGATTCTCAAAATAGGAAGAGATTACTAAATATAAAATTTGAGTTTTATCCTAACTTTGTGAAATTCGGATGGTTTCAAGATCATGCCTTAAAAACCCTTTTATCAACTCCAAAACTTGTGTTTTATATTAAAAATGAAGATTATAGTCATAGATATCATCAAGTAATGATTTTTATAAGTTGAGATGGGATTTATTAAGAAAATTATGTAGAACAAGAGGTAGAAATAAAGTACAAAATTCGAGTAATTGTCATTTTAAGAAATTCGTAATAATTGAGTAATGGTATGAAAACCCATATTTTTCAAACTCAAAAGAGAAGTTTTATTAATGAAATGAAGTCCTTAGTAGCTAGGTATGATTGAGCCTTAAGTTTCTAAGTATCAAATGAGTTTACTTAAAGAAATCTCTACAAGAATAACTTTTACAAAATTCGGAATTTGGGATGAACGATATTTAAAAACATGTTTACAAAGTGTAAAATGAAAATTTTTATTGAAAAAAAAAGGCCTTAAGGAATATGCATAATGAGGATTTAATTTTAAGAAGAATAAATAAATTTTATCAAGGAATTTTTCTAAAAACAAGTGGGAATTGTCAAGAATACAAGACTAACTTTTCTAAGTTGATTTTTCATAAAGTCTTACAAGGAAAAAGTTTTCTAAAAATTTCTTTTATTAAATATTATCAATAACATGTACATATATATCTCATGACATATCATTTATGATAGTAACTTATTCATATTGCATGTATACTTGCTTTGGATAGTAGAAACTTCATGAACTTTCACAAAATCAATTTTCTAAATGTTTTCGCTACTGATCTGAACTGATCAAATCTTTTTGAAGCTTCAAAGTTTTCAAAACTTAAATATGATATTAGAATTAGATATATCTTTCGAAGTAGATAGAAATCGGTATATAATTTGCTAAATTCCGAGTTAAAATGACCGAGTTATGATCGTTTTAAGTTGGAATTACCACTTAGGATGAGAATTATGAATTTGATAGTTTGTATGAGATAAAGTGGATTAGTTTTGAGTTAAAATACTCATTTGGATATTTCTTTCCTTAGGTGTCTTTGCTTTCGAGGATTCGTTGCCACCCGACTATTACGATTAACAGACCAGAGTCCATTGGATAAGTGAGTTTTCCTCTTATTTTGTTACCTTATTTGTGCTTGTAGCTAGTTACATTAGAATTATAGGAACAAGATAAAATCCGATATGAATGGGGATGGGATAATCGATGAGACTTTGATGTATATATGCCAAAGAATACTAAAGCATATTGAAACCATGATTCGATTGGATAACTGCACTATTCATATTATTTCTGTTTATGTGTATGATATTGGTTGGTCACTTTAAAGAATGTATGAATAATTTGACCTAAGCAAAAATAAATTGGTCATGCATCGCATCAGACAAGTTGCATTTGGTAGCATGCTACTCCTACGCAGGTCGATCGATATGTGTAAACCCCTAAAGTTTTGTGATCTATTTAAACTTAAACCCTAATTAGAAAGTCAACTAGAAATCCAAATTCAACAAAACCCTAATCTTTTGCAACCATTCAAGTCCGGCAATCCCGATTAAGCAACCCTAAGAAAGTTAGTAAGAGATTGGTATGTAGAATAGTTCGTAATAACCTATGAAAGCTTAAAAATATCAGATTAGTTAAACCGTGATTCGTTTTGAGCACAACTAGACACAGTTTTCGAAAAGCGTGTCCTGAGGCTCAGATTAGTAAAAATATTCCAAATATACCGTTAGACTCGTAAAAAGTATAAGGTTTTCAAAAATATCAATTTCAAAATTTTTCAGTAACTAAAAATATCAGATATCGCAATTATACGCGTATTTTCTCACTACCGGTACTTAAATTGTCATGTTTACTTTACATTATACTATTTTCTACTATTCTACACTATTTATCTATCTTTACTTTTTCTTACAACCTACTCTTACAACCCATACCTCTATTTCTTACAATTTTCATTTCCAATACAACTTCGCATCTTTCATATCTTACTTTTCATTAACAAAAATACAAAAATAAAATTCACTCCCTCTCTACACTCAAGATTTATGTTGGCCATGCCCTCCTCTCTCTCGGATTTGTTTCAATTTTCATTTATTTAATTAACACAAATTCCCTTCCACATTTTCCTATAAATATCCCCTCTTCCTTCCACTTTTTTCACACCTTCCATACACAAAATTACTCTCTCAAATTCTCTACAAGAATTCTCTCCCAAAGCTCTCTCAAGTTTAGTTCTCTTAGGTAAAAATTCTTCAAGTTTTCTTTATGTTCATTTACTTAGTATGAGCTTAGTGTGTGTTTTCTAAACCATGAAGGTTAAAAGAAGCAACAATAGGTTCATACTTTGTTTTTGTTCATGAATCAAATTTCTTTTATGTTGCTTTTATGTATATAATTATCTAAATATATCTATGTAGCTATATATATCTTTTAGAGCATATAAGCTCATTTGTTTTGCAATTTATTTACTTTCCTTGCAATTTATTTACTTTCATGTTATCTTTGAGACTAGTCTTTCTAGTCCTAGACTTGTCCTCATCAAGTCAAAACATTTTCTTTTTCTTTATGGGACTAGTCTATTCTTAGTCCCGGGATACCTTGATGAAGTTAAGGTTCTAATACTTAATTTATTTCTTTACTAGCTTATTTCTTTAAATTATTATGTTTCCTTATGTTTCATAGCTTATGGTTCATATTCATACATGAACATAATGATTTTGTCTCAATAAAATAAATGAGAAAAAGTTTTCTTAAATAGAAATTTTTCTCTAAAACTAAAAGTAGGAAATAATTTTCATAAAAACCAAGGATTTTACCTTAACAAACTTTTCTAAAGAATTTTAGAGGAATCCATAGGAAAACTTTACAATACATACATAACATGGGAAGAAATTCTTAAGTAAAACAAAAGCTTTACTAAACTCCACTTTTTCAATACTAATTTGACAAATAAGAAATTCTTTTTATGAAAATATTAATTTTAAGAAACAAGGAAATTATTTCTATAAAGATAGAATTGTTGTTATTTTCAAGAAGTATTATAAACTAAGAAAATAAAATCATTCTTTGAAAAATTTAAAGGATTAAAGGAAGGAAATTTACTCATAACTTGAAATATTTTCAAAAGATCCACTTTTCTTTAAAAGACTTACTTTTACAAAAATTTATGGTTTGAGACAACTTCATTAACTTCATACATTTTGATATGAGTCAATAAATATATGTATATGCATTTCAAAGGTATTACAAACTATTATAATATCTATCTCTTTAAAATGAGCATTTGTTAAAAGAAGGAATTCAAGTTTTGTGAAAATTCGTGGTGAATCTGGTCACCACTGTTTCGAAACCCAAATGACTTAGTTTGATAAAAATAGTTTTAAAAATAGATAGATCTTTTCGAATAGATAGAAAACGGTATATAATATGCGAAATTCCGATTAAAATGAGCAAGTTATAGTCATTTTAAGTTGGAATTTTCCTCCAATCTGATTTTAACGCGATTTTAAGATAGATTTAGAGTTTTCAAGAATAGAAATTCTATGAAAGACTCATTATGGGTATTTCATCTTGTTTTGGTGATGAAGGAACGAGATCACTTTCCCGAAGACTACTTCGATTAGGAGCTACCGACATGGAGTGAGTTAATCCTTTACTAAGTTACATTTCCTTGTTTATGCTTGTAAGTAGTAGCATTAGATAATAAGGAAAAGATAAATAAACAAATATTGTGTGATTTGGATTTATGATTGGTTGAACATAAGTTAAGAATATCGAAAGAGGAATTGATAAATAATTGTGATTCTTGCATCGATATGATGAATATTGTTTTGATTACCTATAACTTGAACTCATCATTTATTTGTTAAACTTATATTGAAAATGATTCATGCATATCATATTTGTGGGTCACATTTATTTCACTACTATTCTTCGTGTGCGAAAACGAGGAAGTTGTAGTGGTGGTTAGTAGGAGCCGGAAAGTCTACAAGGCAAGCAAGAGCCAGCAAATCTGCAAATATTGATGGTCGTATAGGCTTGTAACCTCCCAACCCCCGACATGGAGAGTGTAAAATCCTTGCTACACATGATTTTCGGTTAATCTTGTGTATTTTGTTTGCTCATGTGTTTAGTGCATTTTCATATGATTGTTTAAATACTTGTTTGATTTATGGAAATGTCTTGTGGATGGGAATTATCTCACTAAGCTATACTTGCTTATATCCCTATAGCTTTTTGTTATAGTATGATTATCTTTGGTTGGCACCAAGGAGCCCTATATACCAGGTATGAGCCAAAGCCACTAGGAGTTTTTGGGAGAAGTTATATAGATTTAGTTTTGAACATAGACTTCTAAGAAAATCTCTACAGTAGGCTTATGTTATAGTTATGCTTCTTATTAATGGTTTAGTTAAATCAAGACTATTTGAGACGGGGGAATGTCCCTAAGAAGATGTAAGAGTTTATTATCTAAATGAATATTCCATGTTTTTTATATAAGTTCTTGCATGCTTTTATTAACTACTTAAATATAATACCCCTGTAAGTCTCCTATTATCTTGGAAGCACACCTTGCATATGATATCGAAGCTTTGCATGACTAAAGTTATCATTCATTAACTTTAATATTATATGAGGCAGACTACCACGTTTAGGGTACCCTTCGGGGCATGACAGTATGGTCCGAGGACTGGTTTGGAGAATGAGACCCGGTATCAGAGTTCATTCATAGGGAACTAAGGCGCACCGGGGATGCATCCCATTTATGAGCCTAGCCGAGTCGAGTGCTATGAGCCTGGGAGGCTTGAGGACTAGCAGCGGTCGTGTAGACTTTCAATACTATCCCTAACCCAAGATATGGAGGGCATAAATCCGTTCTGTGTATGGGTTCCGGATACCCATACATAATTGTCTGCTCATATGTTTGTTCATGCATAACATATGGATGAATTATAACTTGCTTGTTATGGTACGAAATTAAGGAGACTCTCATTAAGCTAGTGTAGCTTATACCTCAATAGATGTTTGAATAAATAGGTTGAAGGGAGAATGCTACCTGGGGACCGAGATGGTTGGAGCTGAATATGACTTCGGGATTCCGGCAGGAAGTAAGAATACTTAAAGATATTAGCTAAGTCTTGTGAATTACTTTGTAATAGTTTTATGTAGTGAAATCTTTTGATGAATTGTAATTGAAGTATAGTGAATTGTATTTCTTTTACATTGTTACTCAAGTTATATCAATAGAAAATGTATCACTTCGATGTATCTCCTGCATGTGTTAGACGCCTTGTACATAGTATGGAAGCCTTCGTGTGATCGAGATGGTCATTACTAGGCTTTAATATTGTGTACAACGGACTACCATTTTTAAGGTATCCTTCGGGCGTGACAGAGGCAATAAGCCAATTGATCTCAATCAATGACAAAAGAAAAGTTCTAAGCTTTAATAACATAACCTTAAGGACCTTTAAATACTCCCACAAGTCGGGAAAGCGTAAACAAGTAAAAACATAAGACAAACAAATAGAAAAGGAAACTAGCATTTTAAAAACGTGTAAAATAGAAAGGTAATCCCCCTGTTGATCACGGCTGTGATCCTCTCGAATCAAAATTCTTCTCTTCTAGTTCCTAGTTGTCACGGGCGTGATATGGGTCATCATGGGCAATGTAACAGGCATGATGAGGCCGACAATCCTCTCTATGCTCACAAATCTCCAATAACAATGCGTAAATGACCTTCATCATGGGCGGCATGGGGGGTGTGTGACAATCATGGCCGGGATCACGGGGGATTAGGGTCTGATCTCCTTGGAACTTGATTCTTATGATTTCCCCTTGCCTCTTTAAGATTTGTCCTCAAATCTTGATCAACCTCATCTTGATCCCTATCATTCCTAATTAGCATATCCTTCTCTCTTATTTGAATATGGTTTGGAGTCATCAACAAGACTAAGATTATTGCCATTCACATCCAACTTTGCAGCAAGAATACTCTTATTTTTTAATCTCATCAACAAAAATCCTGCTCAGGAGAGTTGTTGCTATCATTCATCCAGAATTCGAACTCCAGTATCAGCAGACTAAAGTGGTGCTACAAAGTCATGCGAATTCTCTCAAGAATTTAGAGGCACAACTGAACCATGGAGTTGAGATGCTTAAGGAGGAAGTTGAAGAAGGGGTTCAAGCAGTGACTTGAAGGAGCAAAAGGAAATTGAGGGATCAAGAAAAGAAAGAGAATGATGAAGAAAAGGAAGAAAAAATAATTAATGAAGATAAATCAACTACTGAATAGGAAGAGCTTGAAGGGGGAAGAAAAGTGAAGTAGTTGAAGGGAAAGAGGAAGAAGAGAAAAAGAAGGAAGCACCCATAGTAGAGCCTTAAACCACCACTTCCCTACCCAGTAAGAGGTAAAGAAGAAGAGATGAAGAGTAGTGTGAAAAATTTTTGGAGCTCTTCAAACAACTTCACATCAATTTACCTCAAATGGATGCTCTCTTACAAATGCCCAAATATGCAAAATTTTTAAAGGAACTCCGATCAAACAAAATGAAGTTGGAAAGATATCCATGGTGACATTTTACAAGGAATGTTTGTTGTTCTCCTCAATAAACTCCCAAGGAAGCAGAAAGATCTAGGTGGTTTCTTATATCCTATTTAATAGGGAATCTACCTATTGAGAAGGCTTTAGCTGATTTGGGAGCTAATGTAATTTGATGCCATATAGCATGTTTAAGAAGCTTAGATTAGGAGAACCAAAGGCTACTAGAATACATTTTCAATTAGCTAATAAATCCACCAGATATTCCAAGGGAATTATTGAGGATATGTTGGTGAAGGTAAAGGATTTTATCTTCCTTGCTATTTTGTGATTTTAGATATGGATGAAAACGTCGATGTTCCTCTTATTTTGGAAGGTCGTTTCTTGCAACAACAGGAGATGTTATTGATGTAAAAGATGGAAAATTAGCTTTACTTGTGGATGATGAAATGGTGATAAGACTGTCGAAAAGTACTAAACATAGTGTTACTCCCCAAAGGGTGCCCTAACCATGGTAGTCCATCATATAATATTAAAGTTTAAGAATGACTTCCCTTAGTCATGCATAAGCTTTGATATCATATGCGAGGCGTACTTTCACAATCAATAGGAGATGTTGGTGGAATACGTAGTTTAAGATGATAGTAATAAATGGATTACAAGAAGTATTAAACTTAAACTTACATAACTTGAAGATCAAAAGGCTTACATCAATAAAGGGGCACTCCCCCCTTTAAAGTCTCCAAAATATCACTACACTATTATAGTCTTTTTGGAACTAAAATAAACATAAAGCTAAGATATTTTAAAGGAAATATATTCTATAGTCTTAATGTAAACCCCTAAATTTTTTGGAACTCTCAGAAAATAATCATTGAGCTAAATACCAAAAACGAAACCCTAAAACCAACCCAAGTTAAAACCTAACTCTAGAAACCCTAAACAAGATCAAATATGAAATTTCATTACCCTAAGAAAAAGAGCACCTTCAAAGACTAAACAAAAATCCAACAATCAATCGACTCAAAATCCTTATGGTGAAAAATTCATCTATCTGATCTGTAATACGTAAATTGAGATACATATGTCCAAATAATATCTAATTATACAATTTTAAAACCTTAGACCCTTTGATGAATTTTAGAATAAAAAATTTAAGATTAATACCAAAAGTCAATCAAGTAAACATTTAACCTTCAAAGTCATAGACCCGATTAAATAAATCCAAGAATTGTAAATATTAAATAAATCATAAAAATAGAGTGAACTTAAAATATGAACCAACTATACAATATAAACATAAACCCCTTAGATTTTATAATCTCACAAGTAAAATTCAGAATGAAAACCAAATCCCTAAATCCACCTTGGGCCAACATTAAGATATAGAGGATTTAGATCCAGTAAACCGCGCTAGGAACCTAAAACAATAAAAATGAGTTAACCCTAGATTATCACTCGGAAAAATGTCATATGACCTAAAAAGATCATATTCCCCAAAAATTCGCTCATTGTGAACTCAAACAAGATCAATTTTCGAAATCAAGATCCCAGCATTGATAAGTCATATTATATACAACTTTTTGATGTTCAAATAGCTAGATAGGTACTTTTTTGGTTAAAATTCATGTTTCAGGTCTAATTTGACAAAGGGAATCAAAACAAGAAACTTTGGAATGAAAATAGGAAAAACTCAGGGATACGCGGTTTTTCTAAACAAAAGCGCTCGACATATGGATAGCCTTCATCACAAACAGAATGGAAATTCTTAAGGCTGCCTCTACACAGCCTGCCTTGAGGCGGTGTAGGCTGAGGAGGATAAAAACACTGGCTCAACACTGCCAGTAGAAGGAAGAAGAAGCCAGCTTCTGCAATAATTCATTCAACGCCGGCTTTCTGAGAATCAAAGCCCCAGCGTTGAGACGAGCTTACAAGATCAAATATTTGCACTACTCAAAGCCATTGCATACACTGCCAGCCTTACAAGTCTTGATTCAATTGAACATATGTGCCTGAAAGCCGCTGGAGTAGAAGGTGAACAGGCATGTGTAGAATGAAGGCTGGTAGCTTAGAGCTCAAAGGTTGCCAGTGCAGAAGGAGTTACAACATACGTCGGACTATAAGCTGCCGAGGTTGAGGCAGTGTAGATCGAAATCAAGAGGCACAAGTAGATATCACATGCTCGGTGATAAATGAAAAGACAAAGTTTGATGGATTGTCTAAGCCGACATGAAAGCCGTTGGCTTTGGGACGGCTTTCCTTATAAAAGGCCCAACCTTTCGTATTTTGATTATGTACGCCGGCTAGATCCATATCTAAGCCGCCGGCGTAGGAGCGTCCTACACTTGTAACCGAAGATGAAAGCTGCCAGTGCATTGCCTGTGCAATAGAGAGAAAGACTTTGCACCGTCTGTAAGCCGCCGGCGTAGGAACTGTAACTACCGGCATAAATGTTGAAACTGAAAATTTTCATTAATGCTTCTCACGAAATTTTTCCTATATATAGGGGATTTCACTCCTCTAGTTCCATAAGCAGAAGAAAAACAGAAAAACACTATAGTATACAAAGAGCTTTAGCATTTATAGAGATTTGTGAGAAATTTGAGCTTTAGAGGAGTTTGTAATTGAAGATTGTGATATTTGAATTAGCGATATCTAATATCTCTTTTCTTATGCAATTCATTTATCTTATTTCTTTGTTCATAATGATATCAATTGCATATTCTCATTTGATTATTGTATTATCATTCATGAGTAACTAAATTTTTCATTGTGGGAAGTGATGAAATCCTAATATTGCTAAAATGATTTTTGAATTTATATTATAGAATTGTTAAAATTATGGAATATTTGTATTGAATCATAATTATCTATTTTATTTCTGTTTGAAATTGAATTGATAAGAATTCTGATAATTTGGAAAAAGAATTAGGGTTCATAGGAATTCATGAATTAAGATCAAGCAACAATTGCGGAAGCGGCAGAGTTTAATCTAATTTAGAAATTGTTCCATGTAATTCATGCAATATTTTAATATCTCAAGACGGAATTAGGAGAAGTTAATTTAGGATATTAGACAATTATGGAATCGGGAGGTTTATAATTGTAAACTAGATTCCCTTGATAATTTATATAGCGGAAGCTAATAGATTATTTTGTGGTTTACTAAAACTTGATAGTTTTAGGTCTTGTAATTTCTTATAAATATCCAAAATTCTAATTATTCATATAATATAACTTTAGTATGATTAGCAAAAGATTCGGGTGGATTTGCTCCTTCCCACAGTTATCTTATATAGTTTCTTACAATCTCATTGCATTCATTGTTAGTATTAGATAGAATTAGTTAATTAGTTTAAATTGATACATTTTAATTGCCTAAATATTAGTAAAAGCTAATAATCTAGTAATTAATTTGGTCCTTGTGGGAATGATACTCGACTCACTTTTATATTACTTGATTTGACCCAGTATACTTGTTGGTAGTATCCAAACTTACATTTTTATATACATTTTACTCAGATCAAGTTTTTGGCACCGTTGCCGGGGAATTCAAATTAATATTATATCACTTTTAGTTTTGCTAGTAGTTTAGGTGTTTTTCTATGGATTAATTGTTTTCTTTTCTTTTTGCAGATTACATGCACAGGAATCGAAGTAGGGAACTTCTACCAATCTATCCCAAAATTGAAAGAACCTTGCATCGGCAAAGAAGAGAAAACAGAAGGCAAGAAGTGCTACAACCCAAAGAAATGGCAGAAAATGAACAAGAAACAATGAGGGTAAAATGATCAAAACAACAATCCAAATCAATTCAAGTTGCACCCGTTTGAGCACTTCGAGATTATACAGTACCCACTGTTCAAGGTCCTACTATAAGAAGACCTGTAGTTTAAGCCAACAACTTTGAACTTAAACCAGCATTGATTAGATGGTTGAATCACATCAATTTGGAGGATATCCTAATGAGACACAGATGAACATATGCCAAATTCCTCAATATTGCAATACTATCAAACTCAATGGAGTAATAATGAGGCCATTAGAATGCAGCTTTTCCCTTTTTCTCTTAGGGATAAAGCATTGGTGGTTTAATTCTCAACCACCTAAGTCCATTATTTCATGGGAAAATTTGACAACTAAGTTTTTGAAGAGATTTTTCCCCCTTGCAGAACTGCCAGATTAAGAAACGAGATCACCAACTTCACAAAATTTCCTAGGGAATCATTATATGAATCTTGGGAGAGATTTAAAGAGGCAGTTAGGAAATGCCCACATCATGGACTTCCGGATAATCTCTTGATTGAAAATTTCTACCTCAGTCTAGATGAGACTTTGATGTCATTGGTGGATACTACATCGGGAGGATCACTCATGGAAAGACATATGATGAAGCTAGTGCATTAATTGAAGAATTAGCTTCTAGTGCTCATAACTGGAGCTGTGAAAGAACAAGATCAAAGGTGGGATCTATTCAAGATAGTGAATCCATGCAACAACTCACTACTCAAGTTTCAGCTTTAACTACACAAGTAAGTAAACTTGTATCATCTAGTTCTTTGAATACTAATCAAGTTGCTACTTGTGAGTTATGCTCAGGACCACATTCATTTTATGATTGTCCTCATGGTACTACACCATCATCAAGTGGAGAGTAACTCAACTATGTTGGAAACTTTGGAAGGGTTAATTATGGACCATATTCAAACACTTATAATCCAGAATGGCGTAATCATCCAAATCTATCTTATAAAGATGAAGCAAATGTTTACCAACCACCTGGATTTCAAAAACAAGGTCTTGTAAGAAATACCTAGCTCCATCTCAGCAAAATCAACTTTCAATTGAAGAGTTATTGAAGACTTTTATAATACACACTCAATAAATAACATGCGATTATTCAAGATCTTCAAGAAAAATTCCATCAACTTGCTCAGCAAATTGGTAATAGACCATCTGGTTCTTTACCGAGCAACACTAAGGAAAATCCTAAAACTGTGAATGCTATAGTTTTGAGAAGTGGCAAGGAAGTTGAACTTGTTGAGGCAAAAGTTGAAGAAACGGAAGTGATTCCAAAGAAAGATTAAGGTAAACAAAATATGGAGAATCAATGCAAAAATCACCTGAGGTAAGACCTTATGTTCCACCTATTCCTTTTCCAGGAAGATTAAAGCAACAAAAATTGGATAAGCAATTTATAAAGCTCCTGGATGTTTTCAAGAAGTTGCAAATCAATATTCCATTCTTAGAAGTGATTCAAGAAATGCCTTCCTATGCAAAATTCATCAAAGAATTGCTTACTAAGAAGAGAAGGATTGATGGAAATGAACCAGTAATGCTCACAGGAGAATGCTCCATGATTTTGCAAAAGAATACACCTTGTCTGCCAATGAAACGAAGAGATCAAGGGAGTTTTACTATTCCTTACACTATAGGAGACTTTTACTTTGATAAAGTTCTTATAGATTCTGGTGCAAGTATTAATCTTATGTGTAAGCCTGGAAAATTTCAGTAAATAATTTCAAGATGAACTTCGAAAATAAACCCTAAAAATCACTCCAAATTAAAACCGAATTTCGACAAGTCCTAAATCACGAACGAATTCAAAAACTTCTTAATCATGAGAAAACGAAAATCTTTGAACAATAAAATGAAAACTCAGTGGTCTTCAAATTCAAAACCACGACGTACGAAAAATTCCATATTAACTCCGACTTATAAAAACGGTAATATAAAGCTCAAAAACAAATTATTAAAAAGCAAATAACGTTTGACCTTTGAAAATATAACTCAATTCAAAAATTCCGAAAACGTTAAAAGATAATAAATACTTACAAAAATAAAATTTAAAATAAACTTCTCAAATTAAATATGTTGTATGAACATAAATATCAGTTTTCCAAATTGGCAAAGGTCTAAACCGAAAATCACCGGAAACCCTAACCGGAATACAATAGTGTAAGTCCGGCAATCTAGTGCCCCTAACCTAGAGGCCGAGATGTAGTTTAAATATATAGAATAGCTCATAGTAATATAAGTTTGTTTAAGAATATCAGATTGGTAAATTTTTACCTATTTCGAACCCTTGGATACAGACTTCGAAAAGCGTGTCCCGGGGCTCGAGATATCAAAAACATACCAATAGTACCGTTAGACTCGTAATTTCATAAGATTTCTAAATATATCAGTTATGAAATTTTTCGGGTTATAAAAGTTACAGTTATAACCTTTTTATCGTATTTTCATTATTACCGATAATTGATTAGTCTTTTGCACTATTCATTTTTATTTCATTACAAAATTTTATTATTCTTATAAAGTTTATATTTTTAGATAAATATTTTATATGTTATAAAAAAATTTAGTTTTTCTAAAATTTAGTTCGTTTCGGGTCTTTACGGGATCATATTCTATTTAAGACCCGATACTAAAAATAAAATAAATTAATTTAATAATTTAAAAATATTTTTATTTTCATAAAATAATTTTTTTAGAATTTTTCGGGTTATAAAAATATCATTTATAGCTCTATTCGCGTATTTTGATCATACCGGTAACATAATTGTTAAAATACTAAAATATTTCAAATAATTATTTAATTTTAATTATGAAAAATCTGCTACAAATATTTGGAATAATTTTCTAATTTTATTTTATTTTGATTTATTTTATTAAGAAAGTACTCTTACAACCCATCTTTTCAAGTACACCTTTCATACATCACTTCTTTTTCACTTCAATCTTTCTACACTTCATTATCAATTCTTGACAGATTTTTTTGACTCCTTTTGGCTGCCTTTTCCTTTGAAACCCAAAAATTATTTACAATAACTCTCTTTCAATACTTCTTCAAAAAGCTACACATACCATTAATTACATTACAATTTCAAGTCAAAGCAAACCAAATTTCTCTCTCTCTCTCCCCCTCTCTTTCACGTGAATCCCCTCAAATTTCTACCTTTGCTTTATTTTTTTCTCTTTCAATTAATTAATACACATTAAATGCACTCATTTTCTCTCTCTCTTTCATTTACACCTTCAAACCTTAACCATTCTTTACACTTTTCTCTCTCTTTTTCCTCTCTTTCTTTCTTCTTTCTCTCTTGTTCTTTCAAAAACAACAAGCTGCCCCCATTCCATTCTGAGCTTCCACACTTCATTCCTAAAGATTTCTAAGCAAATCTTCTTCCAAAGCTTCATAGGTGATATAGGTAAAGTGTAATGAAGGTTTCATGCATCAAATGACCTTCCATAAGCTTAAAAGCTTAGGATGATGATGCCAAAATGAAACACTCCTTTTCTCTACTTTTATTATCTTGTATTTCAATTATTTTCTTGTTTAAAGTTGATATATTTTGTAGATCTAAATTTTTGTAGCTTTGATTTTGTTTATGCCATAGATCTTGTTATTTAAGTTGTTATATTTGTTATTTCTTATGATTTATGCATAGATCTATCATCCACATATTCATCTTAGTGATTCATCCATTTAAAACTAGTTTAGAAAACTAGATCTAGACTTTTGAGTTCATAAAATGCCTTAGACTTTGTTTTATGTTCATGGATGACTTGCTATAGCATGATGATGGTAGGAAAATTGTAGGAAACTCAAGATCTATTTTATTTTCAACAAAAACAACTTTTGAAAATTCGGATGAAAATGGAACCATATTTAGAAAAGTGGTTTTTCAACTTCAAAATGTGTATTTTTCATTTAAAATGAAGGGCTAGGGTATAGATAATATAAATGAGTAATTTTGATGAGCAAAGTTTAGATCTATGAGTTTAAAGTTATTTTCATGGGTTTCATTTAGATATGTTCATATTATGTAGATCTTAGATTTGAACTTGAACAAAATAGTGAAATTCGTATTTTGGCAAGACCAATATTTAAAAACCATTTCCAAGTGTCAAAATGTAATTTTTACTTAAGAAAATGAAGGCTTAATATATATATATATCATCAAGACTTCTTTTTACAAGAATCAAAAGTGATTTTCAAAAGTTATTTTCAAAATAAAAATTCTATTTTCGGATTTTGGCCAAGGCCTATTTTAAAAACATGTTTTACCAACTCAAAAATGAAGTTTTTATTTAAGAAATGAAAGGTCTTAGGATAGGATATGTAAGGAATGGATTTTCATGAGCTTAGATAGATTTTATCAAAAGATATAACCAAAAATGAATTTTGTAAATTCGGATCCCAACCAAGACCAATTTTTAAAACCCATTTATCAACTCCAAAACTCATGTTTTATGTGAAAAATGAAGGGTATAGGTAATATATCTTTAAGGAATATTTTTACAAGTTAAAATGAGTTTAGGCATGAGTAATGTGTAAAACAAGTAATGGAATTAAAATGGAAAAATTTGAGTTAGTGATCAAATTGTCAAATTCGTAATTTAGATGATGCATATGTAATCACTTAGTATTTGAGCTCAAATTGCAAGTTTTATGTGTTAAATGAAGTCCTTAGGTAATTGATATAGTAAAGCCTTAAATTTTAATGCTTTAAACAAGTTTTTCCCAAAGGAATCACTCAAAAACCAATTTTTACCAAATTCGGATTTTGGAATCAACCCCACTTGAAAACATGTTTACAAAGTGTAAAATGGAAATTTTTATGTAGCAATGAAGGTCATAAGTAATATATATAATGAAGACTCAATTTTAACAAAAATAATTATATTTTCTTAAGTAATAAATCCAAAACAAATGGAAATGTCAAAGTTAGAAAACTAGACTTTTCATAAATAGTTGTTATTATGGTCTTGCAAAATAAAAAGTTATAAAATTTCCTTGTTGCAAAAATCATTAAGATCATGCATGCATTAAGTCATCTCATGTCATTCATGTTAGGAAATCATTCATATTGCATGTATAATTGAATTGACAAGTAGAAACATTTCAAGCATTTACAAAACTATTTTTCGGAATTGAAATTGTTGCTGCCCTAATCTGATCCGACCTTTTCGAAGCTTCAAAGTTTTCAAAACTTGAAAATAATATTAGAAATAGATAGATCTTTCGAAGTAGATAGAAATCGATATATAATTTGCGAGATTCCGAGTTAAAATGACCAAGTTATGGCCGTTTTAAGTTGGAATTCCGCTTAGGACGCGAATTGCGATTTGATAGTTTGAATGAGATAGTTTGGATTAGTTAAGTGATGAAATACTTATTAGAGTATTTCTTCCTTTTTAGGAGATCCCGAGATCGACGATTCCCTGCCACCGAATTACTATTACTAGAAGACCGGTGATCCAATGGCCGAGTGAGTTTTCTCCTTGTTTTGTTACCTTGATTGTGCTTGTAGTTAGTTGCATTAGAATTATAGGAACAAGATAAAAATCGATATGAATGGGGATGGGATATATGATGAGGTGTGATGAATGTATGCCAAAGATACTAAAGCATATCGAAACCACGATTTGATTGGATAACTGCACTGTTCATATTATTTCTGCTTTGTGTATGATATTGGCTGGTCACTCTAAAGAATGTATAAATATTTGACCTAAGCAAAAATTAAATTGGTCATGCATCGCATCGGACATATTGCATTTGGTAGCGTGCTACTCCTACGTAGGTCGATCGGTATGGTCCGAGGACTCGTTTGGATAATGAGACCCGGGATCAGAGCTCATTCATAGGAAACTAAGGTGCATCGGGATGCATTCCATGTGTGAGCCTAGCCGAGGCGAGTGCTATGAGCCGAGGGCTTGGGGACTAGCAGCGGTCGTGTAGACTTCAATACCATCCCTAACCCAAGATACGGAGGGCGTAAATCCGTTCAGTGTGTGGGTTCCGGATACCCATGCATAATTGTTTGCTCATGTGTTTGTTCATGCATAGCATATGGTTGATTATAACTTTCTTGTTATGGTATGGAATTAAGGAATTCTCACTAAGCTAGTGTAGCTTATACCCCAATAGTTGTTTAAATGAACAGGTTATCTCAAGAATGCAAAGTGGGGACTGAATTGGTTGAGCCGGGAATGACTCCGGGATTTCGGCAAAGAATACGAATGTTTGAAGTTATCAGCTAGTTTATGATTTGTCATGTAATAGTTTATGTAGGGAAGTCTGCGGATGAATGTAATTGGAGTTGAATGATCTGTATTTTGAAGTATAGTGATTTGTATCTGAAGTATAGTAAATTTGTATTTCCTTTACATTGTTACTCAATTGTATCAACATAAAATGTATCATTCCGATGTGTCTCCTTTATGTTAGACGCCTTGTACATAGTATGGAAGCCTTTCGTGACTGAGGTGGTCATTCTTAGGCTTTAATATTGTGTACGGCGGACTGCCACGTTTAGGGTACCCTTCGGGGCGTGACATTTTGCCCTTATCTATTTTCAGGAAATTAGGACTTGAAGAATGCAAGGAGACTCATGTTACCTTGCAACTTGCAGATAGAAGTGTTAAATACCCACGTGGTATTGTTGAAAATGTTTTGGTAAAAGTTAACAAGTTCATATTTGCAGTAGACTTTATAGTCTTGGAAATGGATGAGGATCGTGAAGTCTCAATGATTCTTAGCAGACCATTCCTTGCAACCGGTAAAGCATTAATTGATATGGAAAGGTAAACTCACTTTAAGGGTAGAAAATGATCAGGTAACCTTTAATATTTATGATGCAATGAAAAAATTTGATAAAGGTTCTTATTATACTATTGATATTATTGATGAGTTTATTTCTGAGTCTGTTGAAGAGAATGTAGGTGTAGAAACTGTGGAATCTGTTCTAAGAGATCTAGATGAATGGAGTAATGATGAGTAAGAGGAAGAAGTTGAGCAAGTGCCTCAAATTAAAATAAGATATTATGCGGAGATAAGCACTAGTGAAAGCAAGCCAGTACCATCATTGATACAGCTACCAAATCTTGAGCTTAAACCCCTTTCCACTCATTTGAAATATGCTTTTCTAGGAACTGGAGATACCTTGCCAATAATTGTTTCATCTTATCTAACAGGTGAACAAGAGCAGTAGCTGCTTAGTGTTCTAAGGGAGCATAAAGAAGCAATTGGTTGGACTATTGCTGATATCAAGGGAATTAGCCCTATGATTTGCACTCACAAGATTTTGACGGAAGCTGAGTATAAACCTATAGTTCAACCACAGAGGAGACTTAACCCGACACTTAAGGAGGTAGTAAAAAAGAAAGTTCTGAAACTACTTGATGCAGGTATTATCTATCCTATCTCTGATAGTAAGTGGGTCAGTCTAGTTCAAGTTGTTCCAAAGAAAGGTGGTATGACTGTAGCGAAAAATGAAGAGAATGACTTGATTCCTCCTCGTATTATGACTGGGTGGAGAGTTTGCATTGATTATAGAAAGTTAAATGATGCCACCAGAAAATATCATTTTCCCCTTCCCTTTATTGATCAAATGTTGGAAAAACTTATAGGGTATAATTATTATTGCTTTTTAGATGGTTATTATGGTTATAATCAAATTTCTATAGCTCTTGATGACCAAGAAAGAACCACTTTTACTTGTCCTTATGGCAGTTTTGCCTTTAGGAGGATACCCTTTGGTCTTTGCAATGCACCTGCTACTTTTCAAATGTGTATGATGGCTATCTTTTCTGACATACTTGAAAATTTTATTGAAATCTTTATGGATGATTTTTCTGTTTTTGGAAAGTCTTTTGAAGCATGTTTAGAAAAGTTAGCTTGTGTTCTTCAAAGATGCAAAGAAACAAATTTGATTTTGAACTGGGAAAAATGTCATTTCATGGTAAGAGAAGGGATTATTTTGGGTCATAAAGTTTCAGTGAGAGGAATTGAAGTTGATAAGGCCAAAATTGAGATCCTAGAGAAATTGCCACCACCTACCACTGTTAAGGGAGTTAGAAGTTTTCTAGGACATGCTGGCTTTTATAGAAGATTTATTAAAGACTTCTCTAAAATTTCTAAACTCCTTGTAATCTTCTAGAAAAGGATACAATGTTTAATTTTGATGACAAATGTTTGCAGGCATTTAACTTATTGAAGAAAAGCTCACATCTATACCAGTTATTATTGCACTTGATTGGTGTCACGCCCCGAGGGGTACCCTAAACGTAGCAGTCCGCCGTACACAATACTAAAGCCTAGGAATGACTACCTTAGTCATGCAAAGGCTTCCATATAATGTACAAGGCGTACATCACAACCAAGGGAACGCATCGGAGTAGCGCAATTTACATTGATAATAAATAAGTAACAAGGCAAAGAGAATACTTAATATAAAACATAAGCATATCACATTTCAATTCTTAAGAGCATGTTTTTCTATTATCTTCAAATAAATATATGTCCCTAATCATATAGGTTAGCACATATAAAGAACCTTACAAAATTTCTTCATCATATGATTTCATATCCTTAATCGTCCGTCCATGACTTCCTTAATGTCATGATCCTCAAATTTAATCCACGAATACACCTGTTTCAACAAAATCTATAGGGGTATAAGCTACAACTAGCTTAGTGAGATATTCCTTTTCATTCGCACCATAATTTCAAACAAGTTTATTTATTTAATCACACATATGCTATGCATACAATGCAACAATCACATGATTACACGAATATATAGTCATCCGGAAACCATATATAGAACGGATTTACCCCTCCGTATCAAAGGTTAGGGAATCGGGGTTGAAGGTCCCCGACCTTCTACTGCTAGTCCCCAGGTCCTCACCCACAGCGTTCGGTTGGCTCGGCTCCGAACCTAGAGTCGCTTTCCCCGAGCGATTTGGATTCTCCAGGAAGGAACATGGCCCGTGGCACCGTACGATCACAGCCAATCCAACTCTACGCGTAGGAGTAGCAGCCTTCGATAATAGATGTGACTCGATTGATGCTATGCGTGAACGTTTTATTATTCTTAGGTCAAACCTTATTAAGCTTTATTAGGGCGATCAATCAATTTAGCAACAATAAACAATCATACAATTAAGTAAACAAAATTATTTAAACAAGCAAATCGAAGTTGTGATATTCTTAATTCTCATTTCACGCATAAACATAGAATCATAGGTATAATCCCGAGATCCCCAAATATATTTGTTTTTATCTTTTCTTAGTACACTAATGCTACTACATTACAAGCACAAGCAAGGTAACGAATTTAGAAGGAATAACTCACTCGTCCATTTTGCTATCTTCTTAGTCGTAGTAATCCTTGGGTAGGGTATTCTCGTATCCTTCGTCACCTAGACAAAAGAAATACCCGGGATAAGTCTTCCATGAATTTCTATTCTTGGAGATTCTAATCTTTACTTAAAATCGTGGTAAAATCGTATAAGAAGAAATTCCAACTTAAAATGGCCATAACTTGCTCATTTTAACTCGGAATTTCGCATATGATATACTGCTTTCTACCTATTCGAAAAGGTCCATCCATTTCTAAACTTTTGCAAAATCCCTTTTCTAACTCAACTCTATTTTAAAGAAAATCCTTTTGTAATAATATAAATATATATTTGATAAACACTTTTGAATATATAGGTATGCTCACTTTATATGCAAAATCCCAATGGTAGTGTCTCAACAATTTATTTCATAAAACAATTCATTTAAACCTTAGTTTTGAAAATTTCCTTTCAAGTATCTAAAGAAACTTCATATTTTTCCTAGGTTGTTATAAATGAGTATATTCTTATTTTATTTTCTTCATTTCTTCTTCCAAAACAAGTTGAATTTTTCCTTAATCCTTTAGTCTTGTATTAAATTTTCCTTCTAGTGATTAAAGTTCAAATTCATCAAAAGTATATTAAGTTGATAAAAACCTTTTTATAAATTTTTGTATTTAGGATGGTTTTTAGAAAATGAATCTTGTCTATATTATTTCTAAAATATAAGCTTTTGCTTTTAAAACTTGTTCTTTCATCTTTGAAAAGAATCATCTTTATGATAAAATCCATTATTGCTAACCTTACTTTATTTATATTCTTTTGAAAACAAGTTCTTTCTTTTAGAATTTAAAAATCATTACTTTTCCTAAGTGGGTTCCTTATGAGTTGATTTTTATTTAACTTTGAAAACTAGTTTGTTCCTTAGTTTTAGAAAAGAATTTAAGTCTCAAACTTTCAATATGAACGATTTATTTTTCTAAAAACTTAGATTACCATAAAATACAAGGAAAACATTTATTTCTTATTTTTCTTGATAAAACTATTTTGTTATTTAAGAAAACTTGAGAAAACTTGTATTATTCTATTTCTAGGTTGTTGATAATAACTTCATGTTTTTGTGGTAAATCATATAATTGGAAACTTAGCTTTGAGTTCATTTAGTAAAACAAGATTCTATTTTTAGACTAGTTGAGACATTAACATTATGCAAATGCAAGTATCATGAGCATATAAAATAATAAGAACATAAGAAAATACTAAAAATAATTAATGAGCAAGAAAATAAAATATCAAGCATTGGGAACCTTAGCTTTATCAAGGAATCCCGATCAAGTATTGGAGCCTTAGCTTTATCAAGGCATCCCGGGACTAAGAATGGACTAGTCCCGAAAGATTAAAGAAAATAAATAAAAGATTGTTTTGACTTGATATGGACAAGTCTAAGACTAGAAAGACTAGTCTTAATATCAACATAAAATAAATAAATTGCATAACTTGAATGTAAATGAATAACCAAATGAGCTTATATGCTCTAAATAAATATATATATATAATATACATAGTATACATAATATTATATAATAATAATAATAATAACAATAATAATAACAACATAATAAAACATGAAGCTTATGTACAAGAACAAAACATGAACATGTTGTTGCTTTTACTACTCATATGAGTTTCAAAACAACACCATAGTCATGTTAAGTTACATGACATGGATGAATAATAGATGGAATAAATATTTACCTAAGGTATGTAAGAGGTATGAAGTGGTAGATGAAATGGGTATTATGTGAGTAGTATATGTGGTAGATAGTTTATGTATGAGGATGATTTTTGTGAGGAATTGGTTTGAGAGAGTTTTGGTAGAGAGAATTCTTGAAGAGAGAATTTGTGGAGAGATTTTGAGAGAGTTTTGGTAGTGAAATGAATTGTGTGAAAGAATGGAAGAGGAAGGGGTATTTATAGAATTTTTGGAGTGAATTTTGGATGTAATAAAATAAATTGAAAAAGAAATAAATAGAGATGAATGAGAGGGAGGGCCGGTTTTGGCATTTAGAGGGAGAAATTGTTTTATTTTTATTTGTTGTGTAATAAAGAAGTAATGTGTAAAGTTTGATGTGATTAAAGTGTGTTGGAAATGAAAAAAGTAAGAAAATAGATATGTAGGTGTAAGAAATAGGTGTAAGAAAAAGTAGAGATAGGTGAATAGTAATGAATAGTAGAAAAGTACTATGAATAGTAGACTAGACAATTAAAGTACCGGTAGTAATAAAAATACGCGTAATAATGCGATATCTGTAATTTTTAACTACCGAAAAATTCTAAAACTGATATTTTTGGAATCCTTGTATTTTTACGAGTCTATTGGTATAAACGGAATATTTTTAATATTCCGAGCTCCGGGACACGCTTTTCGAGAACCGATCCCGTTTGGGTCCGAAGGTCACTCGAAATTCGCGAATCTGATATTTTTATGTTACCCTATATTATTACGAACTATTCTAGGTCATTAACTTAATTTCGTTTTCTAGGGTTTGAAACGCGGGATTGCCGGATCTTAAACACTAGGGTTCGTTATAGGCTTGTTGACTTTTAGGGTTCCGTTTTGATTTCCGATTTTACTGAGTTATTCGTAAGATCGTATAATTTTTAGTTTGATCGTTTTAAATTTTAGCTCGAAATTTATGTTTTATTTTATTTGTGATTATTTAATAGTTTTTAGTTCTCGGAATCGTTTAACCGAGTCTAGGGTTATGAGTTGACTCAGTTTGACTTTTGGTGAGAATTTGAAATTTGTGATTTCTGAAATTTATCGAAGGTTTTAAGATTTTGCTGTTGATCGTTATTTGGATATATTGTCTTGATTTGCGTGTTAGAAAACGGTTAGGTATTTAATTGATGTACGGACGTTGATTAAACGGTAGTTAGAATTTATATTTTGTTTCAAGGGTTCCTGTTTTCTCAAGATTGAGAAAACTCGTTTTTGTTCTCATTTGGAATTAAGTTTTAACTTGTTTTCAGTTAGGGTTTTCGTTTCCGGTATTTGACTTGGTCTAGAATTGAGTTTTAATCTCAAGTTGATTTTTCGGGTTTTTGATATTTATACTTCTAGAATTATTTTTAAGGATTATGAAAATTTTTAGGGGTTTACAATTGAGAGAATTTTTGCCTAGACAAAAAGTTTTACTTTATAATTCTCGTTTGAAGTTGTTTCCAGGAAAGTTAAGATCAAGATGGTCAGGACCGTTTAAAATTGCAAAAGTTTTTCCCTATGGTGCAGTAGAATTGAAAACGGATGATAATCGACTTTCAAGGTGAATGGGCATTTGCTCAAACATTATTATGAAAGGGAAAAATATGATAGTGCCACCATTGTCATAAATTTTAAAGTACCATGACTAGAATTGGGAAAGTCGGCTAAGCGAGTCTAAACTAAGCTTCTTGAGAGGCAACCCATGTTTAATTTAAGAGTAGTTTTATTTGTTTTGTTATTGCTAACTTAATTTTTAGTGTGGACAGATCAAAATGGAAAAATTGAGCTTTAACTGATAAGGGGGATGCAAAATTTTAAGAAAAAGAGAATGAGGAACAATTTTGTCAAAATTAGAAAAGCTCCAAGAAATTACAAGGTAAGTGTTGTAATAATTTAATACTAAGTTTTAGAGTCTTTTCTTATGCAAAAAAAAAAAAAAAAAGCCGGCACTTGGAAATTCAAAGCCGCCAGCTTAATTCTAACGTATGCAACAAACCAGAACACCGGCATCTTACCATTACGCACCGGTGTTGAAGGCCGTGTAAAACCAAAGTTTTAAGGGTTTTAAACCCCGATCAAAGCTGGCACCTGGGTTTCAAAGCCGCCAGCTTTGCGTAGACTTGTACGCCGATAGTGTACATGAGAAAGCCGCCGACCATTTCCTCTCGGAAGTAATTAAATTTTGATACACCAGTGTATAAGTCGTTGCCGTACTCGACAAAATTGCCAGCGTTTGTTTTGCAGAATCAATTTTAGCAGGAATGGCTCCTAAGCAGAAAAAGCAAAAGACTACATATGCCTTTACTTCTGGTTCACAGACGAGGAATCTGTTATCCAGTCAGCAGTATGCAAAGGATATAAAAAAGAGGTTATTGAAGATGGATTTTTGAACACAGTACTTGGATTGGAGTTTGCTGGATGAATATGGGTTGACTGACAGGGTTAGAAACATAATCCAAGATCCAACTTGGATTAGATTGTTTGATTTCAGGGAGCCAGCATATAAGAACTTGACTATTGAGTTCTTATCTACACTGACAAGTATACCTGACAGAGCTGAGTCTACATTTCAGTTTCAGGTATTAGGTGAGATTAGGGAGGTGAAGCTGAATAAAATGGTAAACTCTTAGGATTATATGATGAGGAGGAGGAGAACTTAAATTTGCCTAACAATTGGCCTGGGGAGAAGATCAGATGACTCAGGAGGCTTATTGGTATCAGTTGATTCCTCCTGAGAGAGCAAATGAGCCATTTGTTCCCTCAAAATCATTGCTACTGCATTTATTGCTGTTGAGCATAAGTGCTATACACATTCTTGCACATACACTGAGCTGCAAGAAGACTAGTCACAACAAGGTGACTACATTTGACATGTTTTATCTCTATAGTCTTATTAGAGGCTATAGAATTGATTTGGGGGTGGAGATAGCCAACTTTATCTATAGGCAGGCTGATGATACCAGGACTAGACTCCTGTTTTGTGGTGGCTATATCACTAGATTGCTTAAGGGCATGAGAATTTTTGAAGCTCCTTAGGGAGATGAGATATTTGAAAGCAAGAAGATCTCATCCGCATCATTTAGAGGCTGGGGATTGCTTAAAAACCCCAGAGGAGTTCAGCCACTAGTTTTGGAGGAGCTTGAATTCCAGGATATCTTTCCTGGTAATGTTCCTACTGACATCCCATCCTCCTCTGTTCCTCCTCCTGCAGCTATTGCTTCAGCTTATGACATGGACCAGCTTAGGCTGGATATACAAGATTTGAAGAAGCAGAATCAAGAGCTTAGAAATAGATAAGAAAAGGTGAGGAAGAAGAACAAGAAGTTTAGGAGGACTATCTTTGAAGCTTTGAAGACTATTGTTTGCTACTTAAATCTAGAAACAGGGGCTGAGATAACTTATGAGACTTCTACTGAGTCTAGGCATAGCTCAGAGCATACTGCTAGACTTAGCTCAGAGCACACTTACACAACTAGCCCAAGAGATACTCCAAGACTTAGTCCTGAGCATACCAGCAGAGCTAGTCCAGGGCCAAAGAGCTAGAGATCCTGCTAGCTCTCATTTGTTCTTTGATTTTTATTTTTCATATTGGCCTGTATATATATTGAGCACACAAGTCCCTGTGGGTAGACTCACTTTGATCTGTGTTGCTTAGTTAATTTTATTTATTTTTTGCTTTTATTTTTCTTTTTGTTTTTCTTTTGTAAAGATTACAGGGCTAAACAAACAATCTCTCTACTCTAAATTTTGCTGCTCTGATTCAAAAAGGAAATTACAAAGGTCAATGTTTCTATTTCTATTCTCTTTTGTTCTATAATTTTGAAACAGTAAGGACACTGTTTAGTTGAAGTGTGGGGGAGGGGATACATTGAATTGAATGGAGTTGTATGATCTGCTAGCTGCTTGGATTGTGGATTATTTGATAGGATTTATGTGAGTAATACCTACCTTGTGTTTTTGGTTTTGAAAGCAAATTATGGGAAATTCTACCAAAATTTTTTAAAAATCTCTTGAAAATTGGAGGTAAAACAAAGTAATGATTGAAAGCAATGAAATTAGCTTGTTAAAGTATCTTACTCACTTGCTATTGTGATTGGTTTACTAAGTTGAAATTGAGTGGCAAAAATCCTTAAAGGAACAAGTTTACGTTATTTTTAACTTTGAAATTGGAAATTTAAGAGCTTGTCAAATCCTTTTGTGAAAAATAAACAAGTTTACTTCTAGGAAATTTTAGTTTATCTATACTCTTTGAATTATAACATTTAGTGAAAGAGGTAGAAGAAAATTTTAACTTAGTGATCCTTTATAAAAATAAGTCTTTGATTTGTTATTGCATTCAAAAAGAAAGAAACAAGCATAAGCCACTACTCCTCTGACTTAAAAATTTGAGTTATGAGTATCTGAACTTGAATGTTAAAGTGAGAAAGAGTTCTTAGGGGTATTTTGAAACCTGGTCACTTAGGTGATGAGCCTGGGATGTGCCAACTCAATGAACTCACTATAACGAGAAGGGAAGAAAGGCAAAAGTTCAAATTATGAACTTTGAAAAGCAAAAAGATGGAGGCAAAAACCTCCTAAAAAGAAAATAAATGCTTGAAAAAGAAAAAAATGAATGCAAAGATTCAAAAAGGAGACTTGTAATAAAGAAGGAGAAAATCTAAGGAAAAAGTAGATACCACATGCTTTCATTTGCTGTTACTAAGAGTATATATATATATATAGCTAAAAGTCCAATGAAGTTTAAATGAGTATTTTTCCTTAGTGGATTGTGTATTTGCTTTTTGAATAGAATGTTCTTTTGTTAAACATTGAGATTAAAACTTGTTTTGTTTGGATTAACTCCTCAATTTTGATTATAGTACTCTAATTACAAGAAACTAGTATGGTTAGAGCAATAGATATAAGAAAAGCAAGTTAAAGAAATTGTGCTTAAATTAGAAAATTGTACTATCTATGAGAGATTCCAAGAATTTTGTTCTTCATTATTTTGCTTGAGGACAAGCAAAAGTTCAAGTGTGGGGAATTGATAAGATCATATTATATGCAACTTTTTATGTTCAAATAGCTAGAATGGGTACTTGCTTTGGTTAAAATTCAAGTTTCAAGTCTAATTTGGACAAAGGAATCAAAAAAAGAAATTTTGGAATGAAAATAGGAAAAACTCAGGGGATAAGCCGGCTTTTCTGAAGCAAAAGCCGCCAGCGTACGGACAACCTTCATCACAAACAGAATGGAAATTCTTAAGGCTGCCTCTACACCGCCGGCCTTGAGGCGGTATAGGTTGAGGAGGATAAAAACACTGCTCAACATTGCCATGTAGAAGGAAGAAGAAGCCATCTTCTGCAATAATTCATTCAACGCTGGCTTCCTGAGAATCAAAGCATTGGCCTTGAGATGGCTTACAAGATCAAATGTTTGCACTACTCAAAGCCGTTACATATACTGCCAGCCTTACAAGCCTTGATTCAATTGAACATATGCCGCCTAAAAGCCACCGATGTAGAAGGTGAATAGGCTTATGTAGAATGAAGGCTGGTAACTCAGAGCTCAAAGGTTGCCAGTGCATAAGGAGTTACAACATACGCCAGACTCTAAGCCGCCGGCGTTGAGACTGTGTAGATTGAAGATCAGGAGGCACAAGCAGATATCACATGCTCGGTGATAAATGAAAAGACAAAGTTTGATGGATTGTCTAAGCCAACATGAAAGCCGCTGGCTTTGGAACGACTTTCCTTATAAAAGGCCCAACCTTTCGTATTTTGATTATGTATGCCGGCTAGATCCATATCTAAGCAGCCGGTGTAGGAGCGGCCTACACTTGTAACCAAAGATGAAAGCTGTCAGTGCACTGCCTGTGCAATAAACAGAAAGACTTTACACCGTCTGTAAGCTACCGGCATAGGAACTGTAACTGCCGGCATAAATGTTGAAATTGAAAATTTTCATTAATGCTTCTCACGAAATTTTTCCTATATATAGGGGATTTCACTCCTCTAGTTCCATAAGCAAAAGAAAAACAGAAAAACACTTTAGTATACAAAGAGCTTTAGCATTTTATAAAGATTTGTGAGAAATTTGAGCTTTCAAGGAATTTGTAATTGAAGATTGTGATATTTGAATTGGTGATATCTAATCTCTCTTTTCTTATGCAATTCATTTATCTTATTTCTTTGTTCATAATGATATCAATTGCATATTCTTATTTGATTATTGAATTATCATTCATGAGTAACTAAACTTTTCATTGTGGGAAGTGATGAAATCCTAATATTGCTAAAATGATTTTTGAATTTATATTATAGGATTGTTAAAATTGTGGAATATTTATATTGAATCCTAATTATCTATTTCATTTCTGTTTGAAATTGAATTGATAGAATTCTGATAATTTGGAAAAAGAATTAAGGTTCATAGGAATTCATGAATTAAGATCAAGCAACAATTGCGGAAGCGGCGGAGTTTAATCTAATTTAGAAATTGTTCCATGTAATTCATGCAACATTTTATTTTAATTTCTCACTAAGAAATTAGGAGAAGTTAATTTAGAATATTAGACAATTATAGAATCGGGAGGTTTATAATTGTAAATTAGTTTCTATTGATAATTTATATAGCGGAAGCTAATAGATTATTTTGTAGTTTACTAAACTTGATAGTTTTAGGTCTTGCAATTTCTTATAAATATCCAAAATTCTAGTTATTCATATAATATAACTTCAGTATGATTAGCAAAAGATTAGGGTGGATTCTACTCCTTCCCATAGTTATCTTATATACTTTCTTACAATCTCATTGCATTCATTGTTAGTAGTAGATAGAATTAGTTAATTAGTCTAAATTGATACATTTTGATTGCCTAAATATTAGTAAAAGATAATATCGATCTAGTAATTAATTTGGTTCTTGTGGGAACGATACTTGACTCACTTTTATATTACTTGATTGACTCAGTATACTTGCTGGTAGTATCCGAACTTACATTTTTATATACATTTTACGGATCAGGCATGCAAAACAATAAAAATATTCCAAAAATCAATCTAGACTCGTAATGAGATAAGGAATCACAAAGTTAGTCTGCTTTGGCTCGAGCTTAGCTTCATATAGCGATGTAACCCTCAACCCAACCTTAAGGTTAAGTTACGAAGTTCTAACGAGTTTATAGAATGCATAATATTTGTTGAGAGTTTTATCTTCTTTATATGTGATAGTAGTTATGCTTGTTGTTCCATAGGAGCTTTCAATCAAGACCCTGAGTTTCCAGAGGATTACTACGATCTCTGAACGAGATGCAGAGGTGAGTAACTTGAATTGTTATCACATTGTTGTGCTTATAACATAGTTGCACCCACCTTTATATTGACTTAATCAACCATGCATGGGCTTGGGGGATAGTTTCTGTTATATAGTGTATGAATATGTGTCAAGCTTTAACATCGAAAGTGATAATGATCTTCTTGTTATTGATATGCAACGAGATCATGATGATTGTCTGAATATTGCTCGGCCACCAATAAAATAACTTAAGTTTATTTGATTCTTAATTAATATTTAGACATGCATTGCACAATAGCACATTACATTTGCATCATACCCATGTTACATGTTAATATTCCAATTTGTAATAATGCCTTAATTAACGGGAAAAGCCAGTGGGGTCATCGTAGGGTTGCTCGGTCCTACGGGAACTATGCAAGCACCGAGGGGTGTCACTCGTATTAAAATCAGCTTTAAGGTATTAACACTTATGGGGATTCTGATGGTTTTAAGGTGAAGTGGTCGTTATGTGGTAATGTATATACATATATATATATATATATATATATATAACAAAAGAATTTTGAAAGAGATCCTCCCTCCTCAACTTTATCTAAGGAGAAGTTTGAGGTTACGTTCATAATAAATATTTATATATATGTGGAATGAGATGAAAAGTTATCTCCTTCCTTAGTTCTTAGATTCTTCTAGACATGGGATACTTGGCCAATCCCTTTAACCCCTAAGGAGAGCATAAATCCCCATGGTATGGATTCCGATCATCTAAACTATGCATTTCATATGTTTGATTATGGCATTGCATATGATTGTAATTATAACTTGTTTGATATTGTTTGAATTCAGTTATCTCACTAAGCTTGGTGTGTTCGCACTCCTACGAATTTTATATGATTTCAGGATTTCTAGAGTGGATCCAAGTGTGAGGATAGAAGATGTAGTGGGCTTCAAGGGAAGAGTCCAAAGCTTGAGTGATTGTGGAGACAGCTTCCTTGTATAGAATCTTATGTTGATCTTTTGAGATGTAATGTTATGCTAAATGATCTATCTTCATTTTATGGACATGTTATACTAGTTTCATCGAAAAGAACTTTTATGTATGTAAAATTTTTTATCTTGACAATCTTGAGATCTTGTTTTTAAAATGTTCATGTCACAGTGTGTCTTAATAGTTTGATGCCTACAAAAAATTTTCTCAAAGGCCTTGGTAGGCATCAATACTACTAGGGTGTCTTGTGGGGTGTAACACATATAATTAGATTAGTTATTCAAGGATTTCATCTATGAAAGTTCACTTAAGGTCTCCACATTATTTCTAGATTATTCTTAGTTGAAATATTAAGTTTAAAGTTTACTCAATTGAATATTTTTAGAGTTTTATTCTACGTGATTAAGATTTTTGGACCTAATAGGTCAAATTAGGGTTTTTAATCTCTATGAACTCAGAATTCTCTAACTAACATGATGGTACAATCTAAATCTCTATCTGAAGTCTAGATTTATAATTATGGATCTGTTTTCATTCCCATCACGCATTTATAACGTTAGCAATTCATCTTTAAGTTATTATTTTATAACCAATAGGCTATATAGGTTAATCGTCTTCAAATGCACTTGAAATCTATGTGGGTAAATTCCAGATGCAACAATTACGTGCATGCCGCATGACTATAATGCTACACGTGACCTAGGGAAACAGCACATGCAAGGGTGATCAGAAGAGAATTGTGTAAGAAGGAGGAGTAACCAAATCAATAGACTCTAACACATACGTGACAGGCGAGAGAGCTAGAAAGCATCAACCTCACTAGATACCACAAATGTCGTGTGCGTTCTTGAGTGATTCAAGTAATTGATTCACAAAAATGGAAATCCAACAGCACCATGGCATTTGTCCAAGATTTCACATATATCCAGATGAGGTAAGGACTAAGGATATTTATAGAGAATCTAGTTGTTGATGTTCTGGCAGATGAGATAGACGACCAACGGCTAGAATGAGTCCTTCTCATGATGGATATGGATGTTGGCTTCCTTGTGGACGCAGGTCCATTGAGGCCTTCATTTATAATATATGTGTGCCAATTTGAGAAAGGTTGGAATTGGCAGCCAATTCCAACGAGCCTTACTCCAAGCCTACCATGCCAATTCTCCCATGATCATCCCAAATAAGTTAAACCTAACTCTTTGAGCCCTGTTACATAAGCCCATAGAGTTAAATCTAGATAAAAATTAAGCTTAAAGCCTTTGTAATCAAACCTATGCATTTGCATTTTGCCCTCTGACTAAAGTCCTTTGGATTATATCAGAAGGGTTTGGGCATTAGTCGAGCCTTTCAAATGGCAAATGCTCCACCTAACGCATGTGCACTACAAATTAGTTGCATTGCTACTTGGCATATTAACTCTTGAGATATAATATTGACCATGTCAACCTCTTTAGATTAAAATTATATTGTCTCTCTGACAAAGTTTTATTGGAATGCCTATCATCAACCTTGGTGTTTGGCTGCAATATGTAATATTCTCTTCATTTGTATGACTAGCTCTACGAATCCATAATTTTCCCATCCTTTTCAATGTCCACCCAAAAAATAAATAAACAGTTTAAGTTTATTGCCTTCACGTCCTTGTCGTTCGCTCCTTGTTAACCGTAAGTTCATGTCTATCGGATAGACACATATACATCTTCCTTTCATAAGGCTTTTGTGTGAATTGATTCAAATAAAAGGAACCAAGTGTAATTTAGGGCCTACCACTGAAACCCACACAATCTACTAATTTCAAGACTATTTCAGCTCACATATTCTCAAATTCATGTTCTCATGTGCCCTTACAGGCTAGCATATTTACGGTACATTTTTGTACTATTAAAGAGGTGCCTTTATTTGATTGGTTTAAGGCACAAATGAAAAACATTCCTGTCACACTTATCGGCACCTATTTTCTTGCTCTTTCTCCATTTCTCAATATTCATACCGAATAGGACATTTGAGAGACCATAAAATGCCAAAACACCAAATCCATCAATTTATTACCTATCTATCTTCGTCGTCGTGGCCAACTACATCATCCTCACATTCACCTTGTCTCTCTGAAGACCCATATTCCTCATTATTATTATCTCGGGTCCTGTGCTGGGTTGCTCTGTTTTTTCCAGTATAGATACTGGAAGCTTCATGATAGCTGCATGAAACCCTTCTATGAGAAAATGCTTAGAAGTTCCCGTTCCTGGGTTTATTGCGATTGATTTTAATTGTATTAATGTTGGGTTAGGGTTGGTTATAAAACTAATGCTTACAAGGTGGTTTATAGCCTTCTCAACGACCGTTTGAAATTCGTCATATCGCACGTTGATATTTATGATATCTCAGCTAATGCTTGGAGAACTATTCAGATGGATGTTCCATATTCACTTAGAAGAGATTCGGGCGCGATTTATGTGAATGGGGCTTTACACTGGTTTGGTCGTAAGGCAATTAAGGATGGGACTTCATTCCGTCCGCTTCTTGTGGTTTTGCTTGATCTTTAAGATGAGAAATTTAAGGAAACTCCCTTGCCCGATGATGTCGCTAGTGCGCTGATCTATGATTTAGATTTAACTCCTGCTTCATGTGGGGAAGGGATTTGCTTGATACACTACAAGCCTATGCTCGAGAATAGGGAAGAGTCCAGACATTGTTGCATTTGGGCTATGACAAAATATGAGGCGCAACTCGGTGCCTATTTATTTTGAACTGCAAATATAGTTCACGTGCTGGGGGATTACATATCACGTGATTTGTTATATAACATTTCTTATGAGTTCATTCGAATAAGACAAAGCAATCATATTCCTTAATATTCCTTCCCCTACCATTGGTCTTTTTAATCCAGCTCCTTGGCATTCTGTGCCTATTTTCACAGCATGCAGCCACGCATTGTTGTGATCTTCACTATTTAAAAAAAGTGTACCATTTGGGACATGTGTCACAATTTGATAGTCGTAGTATAGCATGGTACAACATAGTGCTCTATTTATTCCAGCACACAAGACGTCTTTTGTTTCCACCTTGCAATTTACCTTATTTGTCAACACTTTCTATTTCCTTCTTCATTTTTTTTTCATTTCAATACTCCATCGGACAGGCACAACTTGTCTTCTTCCTTCGTCTTTGTTCTTCAATCAACGGTTTCTTCTTCGTTGCCACTCTTGACTTTCTCGATATCAACATGATGTTATAACAGATACTAGTAGAACTCATGATATTAGGTTAGTCTTTTATCCGTGCTCGTCGCACTCTCTTGTAGCCATTAGTCTTGTGTCATTTAGCTTACATAGTTGTCCTTCATTATTTCTACAAAGTCTCGAGCTTCCTCTTTCTCTTTTATTTATGTTTGTGTATTTTTAAATCTAACTTTCTTAATGTTATCCATGGCAACATTTTCATCCTTGAAGTCAACTTGTCTTTTTCATATCTCCACAGTGACATAGCTCACATTTGAGTAGCTCTTCGGCTTGACTTAAAGTATTGAATGTAAAGTATCTTGATCCCATAGTGTTTAATGTTCCATATTGGAATCTTGAACTCTGTTTTTTTTTTTTCGAATTTCTTTGTATTACCTGTCTCTTCATGGTTGTTGAAATTTGAGTAGCATAATTTTTTCAAATTCATTTGGTGGCTGTTGTCATTGCATTATTGTTGTTATGTTAGTGTTATTGTTGTGGCGTCTGTGTGGAGATGGTTGTGGACGCTGCCTTCTCAGACCAGAGGTTGCTGATGTTGTCGTTTGAGGCGTTGTTGCTCAAGCTCAACTAAGTTTCTCAAATGCTCGGTAAATCATGATGATTCCGTTGTGTACTGTTATAAGCATTTGAAGAATGAATTCTGTTGCTAGAATGATGCTTGTCATTGCTGATATTAAGTGTGAAAATTAATTTTTACAATGGTATTCTGGTTTATTCTTGTTCTGAGATAATTCTAAGAAATTTTTATTGGTTTTTTATGGATCTTCATCCTCTACTATTGCTGCTGTCCTTAAGTGTAGATCAGCAAGTCATAGTGCAGGAGTAGTATCCTTAAGGTTGATTTTGGCCTTGATTCATTCCGACTTTACCAAAACCCAAAACATAAAAGTCAAAGATCTTTCCCTTAGCTTTCTATAGGATTTTAAACCATCTCAATAGGAGTTCATATGATAGAAATATTCATAATTTACCAAATTGTGTCAAATATGTAAAATCAGACACCGCTACTAACATGTAGCAACTTCACGATAAAATATGTATTGATTCACTTCAAATCAACCAAAGCTCTAAACATGAAAGTTTTAGATATCCCTCTCCTCTTTCCATAGAATTTTGAATCACATTAAAAGGAGTTCGTATGAGGGAAATATCTACATTTTACTAAACTCTATCAAATCTATGAAAGTTAGGTATTCTTGTTGTTATGAAGCAATTCACAACGAAATCTGTATGATGCACTTCGAATTCACCAAAAAAAAAATGAAAGTTTTAGATATACCTCTCATCTTTCCATATAAGTTTGAATCACTTTAAAAAAAGTTCTGATGAGGAAAATATCCACATTTTACCAATGTCTGTCAAATATGCGAAAATCAGTGAAAATCAGGTACTCTTGCTATCATGTAGCAACTCCACAACAAAATCTGTATTAATCCTTACTATATCTATGAAAACTCAAAACATAAAAATTCTAGATCTTCTTATTCTATTCTATAGAATTTTGAATCACCTTAATAGAAGCTCGTATGAGAGAAATATCCACATTTTACTAAACTCTATTGAATATGTGAAAGTTAGGTATTCTTACTGTTATGCAGCAACTTCACAATGAAATCTGTATCAATACACTTCAAATTCATAAAAACTCAAAACATGAAAGTATTAGATCTCTCTCTCATCTTTCCATATAATTTTGAATCACTTTAAAAGAAGTTTGGATGAGGGAGATATCCACATTTTACCAATGTCTGTCAAATCTATGAAAATCAGGTAACTCTGCTGTCATGCAGCAACTTCACACGAAATCTGTATTGATACACTTCGAATCCACCAAAAATGAAAACATAAAAGTTTTATATCTCTCTCTTCTCTTTCTATTGAATTTTTTATCACTTCAAACAGAGTTCATATGAGAGAAATATCCACAATTTACGAAACATGCGCAAGTTGTCTCATTCCCTTCTCTAGTGTGTTGTTGATTGAAGTTGCTATTGCCATCTTAGATACCCCAACTTGTGTTGTAATCAATACATATGCACTCAAGTAATGCATGTGGATCTATCAAACACGTTACTAACTTAATTTTGTTTATATGAGGAAGTAAGATGAATTTTGGGCTTGATCTCCATTACATGTTGTGCTAAGGTATTGTGTCTCTTTTAAATTATGTAATCTTGGCTTGCCTATACTTCGATATGTGATATGTGAAACGGTTGTGGTTAGTATGCTATCACGTAATGATTTCCACTATGTTGAATTTGGCTTATGTATACCAAAATAACATGAAAGACTATTTTTAGGCATTTGGCTATTGCGTTGGGAAATTGTATATGTGCTTCATGCCTTTCTGTCCGTCTAATGCCTTGTCTTGTAGAGCCATCATAAGTAGGCTTGGCACTTATCAAAGAATGTGTGTATTTTTTATTGTATATGTCTTCATGACAGTAAAATTCTGTATGAGTGAAACCTTCCTTGTTTGTAAAACTAATTCATCTCATTTTCTTGCAATGCAAGGCTCTAGATTGAAGTGTTGAATCTTCCTCACATATCCTCTTAACTTCATTTTACAAGTATGATCTTTCACTTTATAAACTACTTACTTAAGGTCATATTAGTGTCCATCATGTGTTCCATTCATTCATCTAATACTACGGTGCCTCATGATATTTAAGGCAAAACTCTTCATCGTCCATGTTCCGACTGCATAAATGACAATCTTGAGACCACACACTGAATGATGATACTCTCAGTCGTCCACGTCCTAAATCTCATGTGACAATCTTGGAGCCACACATTGCATCTATGCTCCATTCCTCACATGATGACCTTGGCACCGCACCTCTATGAGAAAGGCTCTCCTCAGTCGTCTATGTCTCACTTGCCCATGCAACAATCTTGGAACCGTACCACTATAAGGGGGGACTCTTTCTCATCTTGTGCACCCAGTCGTTTGGTGAACAAATGCAATACTCTACTAGCTGATACACTTGTTGTATATGTCTCATACTATTGATTTGAGTTCACAAGTAGCATCTCTTTGATCTTGTATGTGCATATGACTCCTTCACCATGTAGGTGTACATATAACACACATCTTGCGGATGACGAAGGAAAATAGAAAGGGTCGATCTTGCAGTGGCAACCATACAGACAAAAGTAATGAAATATTCGCGAATTCAAGTCATGTGCCAAAAGTTCTCTTGCTACATGGTAAATGGCTTGATGCTACGATTCGAAACAATTTTTTCTAGAAAGATGTTAAAAAGAGGGATTTGTGTGCGCATCCTCCTAAAGATTGTGAGTTTCATTCATTCAATCGGAGCCCCAAGTAAATGATAGGAAGAACATAGATGATAATTCCATATTATGTTTCAGAAATGAAAGAAAGGAGCTTCCCCTTTCAGACATAGTATTTAGTTACCTAAAACAGATATTGCAAGGGTGGTAGTCATGAGTATCACATTGTAAAGAATTCCCATTACAGGTCTCATTTAGAAAGTGCAGGGATCAATTTTGCTTTATGGATCTCTTTTAAAATGGTTATCTATTCTCAAAGTATTCAAGCATGGCGAGCTATATTGGCATGTTAGTGTACATTTACACATACTTTTGTGACATCATGGGGTAAGATTACTCCATCTTTAGAAGATGTGTGCACATTGCTAAGTTTCCCTAGTTCTGGATCGACTGATATCATCATAGTTGAGATCTTAGAAGAGGATGAGGAATTGATGGAAGTATTAGAAGCTGATAGATAAGAAGCAAGAGATAGTCATAGACAAGAATCATTTTATACATGGATAAGGCATTTTTTTTAGCATGAAAGGACTCGATCCGAAGGCCCTCGGTATAGATGCGAGTAAGCGTGCAGTCCTTACTTTGTTTATTTATGCTTGATTGTCATTACTTCAATCTGACTTTACTTATAACTTGCAATTCATTTCAGGCATGAGTTGGAAGCTTTCATTGCTTGTTGGTTATCTATGTATGTGTTGCTGGTGGGCTAAGAAAAGGTGTCAGCCCTCGATTTTTTTACTTGGCAATTTGTCTTGTGCATGGAGAACGAGTTGCTTTGGCACCTTTTTATTTAGGATCTTTATATCAACACTTGGACCTTTACAATGAAACTTCAATTTGATCAAAGGGGCGATATATCATTGTATCAAAATTAGACTTGGGATTCCTGCACTTTTTTTTTAGTGAACATTACAAAAGGTATCCAGGTGTATCTGTTACAAAACCTGATCCTCCTGAACTCGAGCTTGAGCTTGGGTTGATGGAAAACCTTTGGGTTCATTACTTGATATTATAGATGATGCTGATGAGGTTGATTTTCACCCTTATACAAAGGAATTAGAGGGATATAAGTGGTGCACAACATATTACCCTTTTGGTTCTAAGACTTTAGTGAATCTGATGGAATGCGGCGAGCAACTTTCTGATGCTGAAGTAGTATATGTTCTTTGGTGTACACCTTAAGGCTTACCTATGCTTCATGATTGATGTGACTCTTCTACAGAGTTCTTTGAGTGTAGGGTGATGTTTTACTCACCTCATCAAGTTGCACGACGTTTGGATTTGATCAAGGTTACCTTCTATAATAGCCATTGACACAGATCTTAATAGATGTTGTGAGGCAATTAGTTATGAGAAACTCCATGAGCTTTATTGTGCTATTGACAGATTTTTTTTTCCATCTATCAATCGCTCTGGTGTTGCATCAAGTGGATGGCTAACGTATTAGACAAGGTGTCTTGAAGCATTCAAGAAATATACTTCTTCAGCTACAGATGACAGCTTGCTAGAGTTTGTCATTTATAGGTATGAGTTCCACTTTCAGCTTCCAAAGGATGACAAGAACAATATTCCAAGAAAAGCAATGATTGGGTAAACTATGCCTCCTACATCAGTCATTACTCAAATCAAGCGACCTCGCCTTTATGAGGCATTGGATCTTGTTATTTAAGCTGTATATATACATATATATCATGAAGACATCTATAACCTTTGTTCACCATTGTTTATTTGTAGGATACAACTTTGAAAGGTACATCTTCAACTCCTGTGGAACAACCATCTAAGAGCAAGCATAGTAGCAGTCATGATGTTGCCACTCAGACTAGAGACAATTCTACAGCATGGTCTACCCCTCCAATTACACAACCTTTTGTTAGTTGCTATGGTCAAGGAAAAGTATTACGAACTAAGGATCACGTAGTGACTACTACTGATACAACCGAGCAAGAAGATGATAGTGAGGAGGTTGACTATGTGTTGTCCCTTGTTAATGATGTTAGCATTGAGGGTAATCCTTCAATAATGATTTAGAGATTTGCGAAGGCCCTTTTGTGAATGAGGAGGACCTCTATCTTGATAGAATAATTGCTCAAGATGGTCAGGGCTTAGAATCATGGAAGATGGATATCCTCAAGCTCATGATAGCTCATTGGTAGACCCTCCACCTAACAACGTCATAGTTAATGGTATTGCTCCTATTACTACTTCGATTTCTAATACATTACCCCCTTGAGTTAGTGGTGAATCATAGCAAAGAAGAGCAAACAAGTCTATTGGAGTTGCGACTCACTTAGATGATATAACTTTGTTTCATGGTTATGTTGTGCCATCTCACTTAGTGGAGCCCTTAAAGAGTCTTGCAGCCTTAGACAGGGAATTTTAGGTTGGCTCTTCTTTGCCGGGGACAGAGTTGGCAAATGCAATGATGAAAATGCTTGGTGAGGCTATGCTATTGATGCAGAGGTCTCGAAATTCTTTGTCTAAGACTGAATTAGAGCAACTTGTCCAATGTATTGAGGGGGCCCGTTTGCTACAATTCAAGGTTGATAGCTTATGGTCAATTGCTGCTAAGGCCAAGAGGTGTCTAAATTATCATGAAGCCAAGACTCACCATGACAAATTAATGATAAAGATGCACGAACTTCACCAAGAGGCTGAGGTAGCAAAGGCTGAGATGGAGGCCATGCTTGAAGATGAAGACTTAGAGTCTAGAGTTCGCTCAGACATCAAGCATAGCTTAGATTAGCTGATATTTTCTCTTCAGTGTTAGGAACAATTTGTTATAACACCCTTTTGGGGTAAAATATCGTTTGGCTTGATTTTGAATTATTATTGCTTGATATTACTTGATTGTTTTTTTTTATTGGTGAATAGCAAGGTATCACTTAGGTCATTGCTAACATGCACCTAAGTAGACATACTTTCACTTGGTAGTAGTGAATCATGGAGTAATAAATATTGTTATGGCTATTGTTTCGTGCATCAGAGAAATGCTCTCACTTGCTAGCAACGGTTTGATTTAAAGCTCCATCATGTTATAACTTATGCTCTTCAAAGAACATAAAATCCATGTAGTAGCACGTTATGCGGTATAACTTTGCTCGTTAAGATTATTAATATTTTTTCTTTCGCAAGCAAAGACATTTTAATTTCACAAAGATTGTTTAAGGGGTATTACCTAATACTTAACCATTCCATCAAATACGATGGTTAATATAACATACTTAGAAAAAAATTCATATGCATGTATAATGCCATGCACTTAGTAAATTTTAACAATTACAAGCTGCATGTTGTAATATGAATGAATGTCGCGTGCATAGAAGACAAGTCTCTTACCAAGCAACAGCAACATACAAATGTAACATATAACCAAATTGATTGATGAAAGAGTCATGTGAAAGCAAGTCAATATTATTCAAGTCATAATCATCACCGATCAAGCTATTACATATGAAACTTCCTTACATATTGAAAATTTATAGTAGCTGTAATAGTGTCAATCTTTGGATTGACGAGCTTGCAATACCCACCATCATGGATTTTGTGTATAATGAAGGGACCTTCCCATTTTGGCATAAACTTTGGCACAGGTATACTTCGGTGCACATGCTTGGCTGCACGAAGTACAACATCACCCACTTGAAAGGACCTTTTCCTCACCAATCAGTCGTAGGCATACCAAGCTTGTGTTGGTAGTTGATCAAGTTGTTTTCGGCTATATCACATCTTTCATCTAAGGCTTTTAAGTCTATTATGTGTAAGGCATCTGGCTTAAGCTTAGCATTGATCGCCAATCGTGTTGAAGGGATTAGAACCTCTATGGGCACAACTGCTTCGACACCATAAACTAGCGAAAAAGGTGTCGCTTGTGTTGGTTGTCGCTTCGCAGTCCCATAAGCACAAAGTGCTAGAGGTAGCTTATCATGCCATTCTTTATGGTTGTCATGTATCATACGACTAAGCACTTTCAAAAGTGTTTTGTTCATAGCTTTTACTTGGCCATTGCCCTTAGGGTAATAAAGGGTCGACTTCACATGATTGATACCATAGGATTCTAACAGTTGTCGGACATGTGAGTTGATGAAAGGAGTCCCATTATCTAAAAGGATGCGCTTCAAAATTCCGAATCTGCATATAATGTTCTCCCTAATGAAGCTTGCAACTATCGGTCCCGTTGCCTTCTTTAAAGGGACGGCTTTCGCCTACTTAGTAAAACATTCAATCCTAGCCAAGATCCAAATATAACCTCTAGACGATAAGTGAATGGGACCAATCAGATCAAATGCCTAAGTATGAAAAGGCATAGGGTTGTTAAACTATGAAGTACGACCGTAGGAACGTGACTCACATCTCCATGTTCTTGGCAAGCAACACACCTATTGATTTCTCTCAAGAGATGATTTTGATGATAACAAAAAGAGTTACATGTTACTAATATAATTTGTTGAAATATGCAGCAATGGTTTTTAGTAATAGAGAAATCATATTTTTTAAGTAAAATCATAAATCAGAAGGTAACTCAGAAGGTACATATAAGGTATGTAGTATTGAATTTCAATACTCAGAAGGAAACTCAGAAGGAACATGAATAACACAAAAGCAAGTATTTTTGAAACACGATTCAGTTTTTGAAGACCTAGCTCCAAATGTTAAGTATAAATTGGGTATTATACTTAATGTGTTCCACAAAGTTGGATTAAATCCACAGGGTTTATTTTAGTTTTCATTTGATTCAAGGAACACGAAAAATATTTTTTGCAAGAGGATCACGTTCATTTCAACAAACTTAAACTGATTTTTATTTTATCTAAAGAAAACTATATTTTAGGAGAAAGTTTGTTTGAAGTTTACAAGGATAGAAAAAGTGGTTTATGTCCAAAACAGATCATGTGAAATGAAGGATAAGCATGAACAGTGAAATTGTGTGCAGTGGATCAACACAGACGAGATTGAATCCGAATTTTCAGTTAGAAGATAATCTTATCAGTTGCAAGATATTATCAGAAGCTAGTTTATGAAGATGAATTATATTCAAATTCAAATTGAGTCAAATAAGGATAGATGGAAGCAGATTTTGCGGAAGAAAGAACGACTCCTACGCATGAAATCTGGACGAATTGATCCAATTCCTTCTTCCATCCGTTGCAGCGATTTGAAATAAATATAGGAGAAGGAACGAAGCAGAAAATATAAAACATTTACTTGAGAACAACTCAGAAACAACACGAATTACTCAGAAAGATCAAAGTGCTCAAAATCTATTATTTCTATTGTTTTACTGTCACTGTGCGAAAAATTGAGGAAACTAAAATTTTTTATTCCTCTTGATTTGTTTTTACTCTTTGTGAGTTGAGAGTTACAAGTAGGCTTAGTTGATTGATTGAGTGTGAGAATCAAGCTAAGTGAATTGTAGCCAAAGGATTGGCAAATACTCTTGTAACTTCATTGATTTTGATTGGATAGTGGACACCGGTGAGGAGTACCGGGACCCTGGCTTGGAGCTGGAAGAGAGGATTGACGCACAAGGCGGAACCTCTATACATCGATTTGCAATCTCTTCTCCTTATCTCTTTTATTTTGAGTATTATTTATTTATGATTTGATTGCTCAGAAGGTTACTCAGAGAGTACCTTGTTAACATTTTTCTTACTCAGAGAGTTAGGCAGAAGGTTTACAAGTTTGAAAAAGTTGTCTAAATTTTTTTATCCGAATTTTTCATAAAGCTTTTATTTGTTTAGATTATTGTTTCAAGTAAGTTTTAAATCCATTATAACCAAGTAGTGTGTAATTTGTTCAAATTTTGAAAAATAAGCATTATAACCAATTCACCCCCCCTCTTGGTTATCTTTTTGGGACCAACAATTGGTATCAGAGCAGAGTTCATACATTTTACTTGAATAATCTTTACAAATGGCTGATAACAACATTGCTATTAACCGAGCTCCATACTTTGATGGAACAAACTATCTGTATTGGAAAATGCGCATGTCTACTTATATAAAAGCTAATGACTATGCATCTTGGCAGGTGATTTCTTTTGGAGACACACAAGTAGTGATGAATGATGATGGCAGTTTTACTGATGAACAATTGAAGCACATTGAGAAAAACAATAAGGCTAAGAATCTCTTACTCACTACTATAGCTCCTTCTGAATTCTATTTAATTTCTTCTTGTGAAACTGCAAAAGAAATTTGGGATACACTATCCAACACTTATGAAGGAACTAATACTATTAAGGAAACAAAGATTAATTCTTTGCTGCAACAATATGAGTTGTTTAAGATCAAACCTGAAGAGAAAATAAGAGAAGCCTTTAATCGTTTTACTGCTATAACTAATGAACTGACTTCTCTTGGAAAGAAAATGGATGATTCTGATTTAGTCAGGAAGATACTCAGAATATTGCCAAAGTCATGGGATGCTAAAAAGACAGCAATTGAAGAAGCCCAAGACCTGAACAAGCTAACTCTTAGTCAACTAAGGGAGAAACTATTAGCTTATGAGTCACACATTAACACAACTGAAGAAGCAGAAGGAAGCTCAAGAGCAATAGCTTTCAAAGCAAGAAAAATCACAAATGATGAAACTGATTCTGATGATGACAACATGGAAGAGAATATTGGCATGCTAGCAAGACGATTGAGCAAGTTTTTTAAAGGTAAGAAATATAATAATTTCAATAAAACTAACAAATCAAGTGCAGGAAAGAATTACAAAGAAAAAAGAAAGAAAAGAAGGAACTCGTGTGTTACGAATGCAAACAACCTGGTCACATCAAGTACGAGTGTCCTGTATTGAAAAAGAAAATGAAGAAATTCAAGAAGAAAAGCCGTGCTATGATGGCGACATGGAGTGATCTTGATGAATCAGAAGGTGAACCAGAAGATACAAGTGACAATGAAGAAGAAGCAAATTTGTGCTTGATGGCTGCATCTGAGGTACATTCTGATTCCGATGAAGATATAAATGAAAATGATATTTATTCTGAAATGAAAAAGTTACTTAAAGCATTAAAAAGGCAGATGTAAAAATTACGAAATTAGAAATAGAAAATAAATCTCTTAAGAACGAAAAGGATGTTTTGCGTCAAACAAATAAACTTCTTATTGATGAAAATGATATTTTGAAAAATGACAATGAGAAAATGTTTGTCAAAACTGATGGTGTCAAGAAAGAAAATGAAGTTTTGAAAACCGAAATTAAGGAATTGAAAGGAAGAGTTGAAGATCTATCTCAATCGATAAAGAACACGTTCAACAAATTTAATGAAAGTGATAAGAAACTAAACATGTTAATTGGAAGTCAAAGACCATCTTTTATCAAACATGGGTTAGGATATGAATCTGGAAATTCTTCAAACTATGTGAAAAAGACGATTTTCGTAAAAGAAGATAAATCAGCAAACAAGAAAGCTTCTGTTCATAACATGAAAAACAGAACAGTGAAAGCAGAAGGAACATCAGAAGGTATGTTCAACCTAGTTATCCTAGCAGAAGGAATATCAGAAGGTACAGGTATGCTTATAATGATTATCCAACACATTACAACTATAGAAAGGGAAATCAAAGGTATTATCAACAACCATATGCATGCTCATTTTGTAATAAAGTAGGTCATATTGAAAAATATTGTTTCTACAAAAGAAACAAGCTCAGTTCATATCAAGTTAAGAAGCAAGATAAAACGAGCTTGACTTATCAAGGACCCAAGTTTGTTTGGGTTCCTAAGAAGGTTTAATCACCTTATTTTTATTGCAGGAACAAGGAGCAAAAATAAAAGGAACATGGTACTTGGACAGTGGATGTTCAGGCCATATGACAGGAGATCCTTCCTTGTTCACTAGCATAGTTTGGAAAGAAAAAGGGTATGTAAGATTTGGTGATGATAGCCGTGGTAAAATCATTGGAACAGGTACAATTGGTTTTCCCCCATATATGATTGAAAATGTTTCTTTAGTCAAAGGATTAAAACACAATCTCTTAAGTATAAGCCAATTATGTGATAAAGGTTATCAAATGAATTTTGAGAAAAACAAATGTTTTGCATATAATTCTGAAGGAATTAAAATATTTGAAGGATATAGAAAAAGGAATGTATATTTAATTACTCCATCTGATATGAATGTTGAATGTTGCTTTTTGACTATGAATGATAGTATTTATGTATGGCACAAAAAACTAGGACATGTGAATTTCAATCATTTGGAAAAGTTATCTAAAAAGAATATTGTTGTTGGCTTACCAAAAATTAATATAAAGCATGATGTTAAATGTTCAACTTGTTTAAAGAACAAAATGGTTTCAATTTCACACAAAAGTATTAATTGATGACAACTAAAAGACCACTTGAACTTTTACATCTTGACTTATTTGGACCCACTAGAATCTTGAGTCTAGGAGGAAGCAAATATGGTCTTGTAATAGTGGATGATTTTTCAAGATATACATGGGTATTCTTTTTAAAGCATAAATCAGAAACTTTTGAGATTTTTCAAAGATTTGCTAAACAAATACAAAATGAAAAAGGTTTTTCCATTATTTCTTTAAGAACTGATCATGGTACAGAATTTGATAATGCATCATTTATATCATTTTGTGAGGAACATGGAATACAACATAACTTTTCTGCTCCTTATACACCTCAACAAAATGGAGTAGTTGAAAGAAAGAATAGAACAATTCAAGAAATGACACGTTCTATGTTAAATGAAAGTAATATAGCTAAACATTTTTGGGCTGAAGCTGTAGCAACTGCATGTTATATCATGAATAGAGTGTACATTAGACCTCATACTACAAAAACATCTTATGAATTATTTCGTGGTAGAAAACCATCGTTTCATACTTTCATGTGTTTGGTTGTACATGTTATGTGAAAAAGAATGCACATAATCTTGGAAAATTTGATGAAAGATCAGATGAAGCAATTTTTCTTGGATATTCACAACATAGTAAAGCATATCGAGTGTTTAACAAAACAACAAAAATAGTTGAAGAATCTATAAATGTAAGATTCATTGATGTAAAAGATGATTTTGATGATGATGATGTTTTTACCATTGAGAATAAATCTAATGATGTGAATGAGAAGAAGGTTGATACAGCTGATATACATGATTCTGCAAATCTACAAGAATCTGCTAAGGCAGAAGGTAAGGCAGAGGTAAGCAAAAGTTAAACTTTGATACTCCTGAAAGTTCAAAGGTTTGGAAATATAAATCTTCACATCCATCAAGTTTAATTATTGGTGATATTGAATGTGGAACTAGAACTAGATCTAAATTACAAGAGCTTGAAAATCATTTTGCTTTGATATCTGAAATAGAACCAAGTAACATAGATGAAGCATTGAATGATGAAAATTGGATAAATGCTATGCATGAGGAATTAAATCAATTCCAAAGAAATAATGTTTGGAGCTTAGTCCCTAGACCTGAAGATAAATCAATTATAGGAACTAAATGGGTATATAAAAATAAATTGGATGAAAATGGTAAAATTATTAGAAATAAAGCAAGACTTGTAGCTAAAGGATATTCTCAAGAAGAAGGAATAGACTATGATGAAACTTATGCACCAGTTGCTAGATTGGATAAGCTATAAGATTATTGTTAGCTTTTGCATGCTATAAGAATTTCAAATTATTTCAAATGGATGTAAAAAGTGCATTTTTGAATGGTTATATTAAAGAAGAAGTGTATGTTGAACAACCACCAGGATTTGAGGATACATATAAGCCTGATCATGTTTTCAAATTAAGAAAAGCTTTATATGGCTTAAAACAAGCACCAAGAGCATGGTATGAGAGACTTAGTGAATATCTCATAACTAGTGGTTATCAAAGAGGTACTATTGACACAACTTTATTCTTGAAATATTACAATGATGATATAATTGTAGTGCAAATATATGTTGATGACATAATTTTTGGATCTACTAATGAAAAATATTGTCAAGAATTTGCAAAGCTTATGCAGGCTGAATTTGAAATGTCCATGATGGGAGAATTAAATTTCTTTTTGGGATTACAAATCAAGCAAACAAAAGATGGAATCTTCATTCATCAAGAAAAATATACCAAACAAATTCTGAAAAAGTTTGGATTTGAGAATTCAAAAGAAGCTGCTACACCAATGAGTTCATCTATAAGGTTAGATGTTGATTCCAAAGGTAAGAAAATAAATGAAAAACTTTATAGAAGTTTAATTGGTTCTTTGTTATATTTGACTGCATCTAGGCCAGCTATATTGTTTTCTGTGTGTATTTGTGCAAGATTTCAGAGTAGTCCTACTGAAACTCACTTAAAAGCTGTTAAAAGAATTTTTAAGTATATTGCTGGTACTGCAAAATTAGGAATTTGGTATCCTAAAAATGAAAATTTTGAATTAATAGGATATTCAGATGCTGATTATGCAGGATGTAAGATTGATAGAAAAAGTACTTCTGGAACTTGTCAATTTTTGGGAAATAAATTAATTTCTTGGTCTTCCAAGAAACAAAATTCAGTTGCTTTATCTACAGCGGAAGCTGAATATGTCTCAATTGGAAATTGTTGTGCACAGATTCTTTGGATAAAACAACAATTACAAGATTTTGGATTAAAATATAAAAATATTTCAATTAAATGTGATAATACAAGTGCAATAAACTTAACCAAAAATCCTGTATATCATTCTAGAACTAAACATATAGAAATTAGACATCATTTCATAAGAGATCATGTAAATAATGGAAATATTAATATAGAATTTGTTTCAACTGAAAATCAATTTACTGATATATTTACTAAACCTTTAGATAAAATGAGATTTGAATTTTTACGAAATGAAATTGGAATATGTAATCCATTTTAATTAATGATCTCAAATTTGAAAAATTAAAATTCGAATTTTCAGTCCTTCTTACAATCAATCTTGTTTTTATTAAAAATATATATATATATATATATATTATTTTGGCGGTATTTTTATTGGGAACATGCAGACGTTGTGCACCCTTTTCAAACACCATCTGCAAACTCAAACGTCTCTCTATCTCTACCCTCTGATCAAACAAACATTCATTTCTTTCTCTCTTTTTCTTCATTTCGTTCTTGAACATTCCGATCCTTCTTCATCTACAAATTTTTTTTCAATGTCTTCTCGAAAGTCTTTTCGCCTAGCATCTAAGGGGTTTAAGTCCAAACTCGTGGAAGGCACAATCTCAGTAGAGGATGAGTCCTCTGATTTTGAGGAAACCCTAGAGACGCTTACAAAAGATGGGAATCGAAGGGAAAAACGGACTAAGATGGAGCAAGATAAACAGACCAAGTCTGGGAAACAAGAAAAAGACCAAAAGAAAGAAGAAACTTCATCAGAGGAACCCCTTGCTTCCTCTGACTTCGTCTCAGAAAGTAGCTCAGAGGCTACTACCTTTACTCCATCATCTCAGAAGAAAAGGAAATCGACTTCTCGTATGTCCAAGAACGTTTCTCTAGCAAAAAGGCCAAAACTTTCTTCACGTAAAATCCTTGAATGCTCCTTTGTAGATGTTAATTTCTTTAAAGAGCATGGTTTTGACTGTGAGGATTGGCTAGGACGTATAGGTTGCCACCAACTGTGTAGTCTGTCTAATACTGTGGATGGGTCATTAATCCATGAATTTTATGATAACCTTACCTAGTTAGATGAATCTGTTCTCAAGACAAAATTAGGAGGAAAGAAATTTTCTTTAAATAGAACAGATTTGATTACATGTTTTGACATGAAAGATCAAACAGATGATATGAGAATTTTACAATATGATAAGCAGTCATTGTACAAAGAATTGAATGACGGAGTGGGAAATTTTGTAGAAAAGGATATTTTCTCCACTGAATTTGAGTTGCTCGTAAGATTGCTTCACAAACTTGTGATTGACTGCATTCTACCTAAGAATGGCAGTACCACTACTATCTCAAAGGAGGAGGCCATTGTAGTTTTAGCCATGAAGAAAAACTTAAAGTTAGACATGGCTGGGTTGATTCTAAGGCATCTCTGGAGGACAAGAAAAAATTATCCATACGGGAATATGTTGATGAAGCTGTTTCGATTTAAGAAAATGCATATTTCTAAAAATCCTAAGGTTTCCATTTCTCTCAAGAAAATAAATGAAACAAATATTAAGAAAATGGGAATCCAAGTAGTGGATTATTTTTGGTTCTCTAAAGATGGATCATGGTATCTGAATCCTAAGCTCAGTAAGAACAAATTTGATTGGGCAAGAGTTCGAGCAATTGCTGAGGGGGAGCTAATTCCTTCGGCAGAAGGTTCCTCAGAGGGAACAAAAGCAAAGCCAGATCAGGAAAGAAGCTCAAAACAAAAGGGGAAAGAAAAAGTGGGAATGAAGAAAAGAAGGACATATTCTTTACGAACAGGAGGAAAGTTTGAGATTAACGAAGGTGCAGGGCAGGCTCAAGATAGTGACTTAGAAAGTGAGTCAGAGGAAAGGATTTATTCTGATCCAAGAGGGGAATCCTCACTGTCCTCTATTCGGATGCAAGTTGAAAAGCTTCTAAATGACCGTTTCGAGTCCTTCAAGAAAAATCTACTTGATTCTCTTCTTGATTCGCTTGAAGCTTATTGCATTGCTCGGGAACCTAATCCATCTCACTTTTCATCACCTCCAACCCAACAAGAATTTGAAACCTCTGCTAAGAAATCTGATATTTTTACTTCACCTATGAATGATGATGTTGCCTCTGACTTCACACCTTTTGTTTCATCAGAAAGTGCACCAATTTTAGAGGACAACATTTCATCTCCTCTAGCTGCTGAGGTTTCTCCATTTCCTTTGGCCATTCTTCCTTCTGATGGATCTGCTGCTCCCTCTTCCTCTCCTCAATTTACTCAAGTGGAGGTTATCACATCTGTTCTCAACTTTCTTCAACTCCACAATTTGGTTCCAACACCAATTCCTCCAATTATTCCCCCTGCACGCCAAGTTTTTCGACAAAGAAAGAAGATGAAAGCACAAAAACAAGGCTTCTATTTACCTTACAAGAAAGACAGTTAACTTTAGTTTCTTAATGACTCTATCTTTTGCTTTGGTCTGTAATATTGACATACTTTAGTATCTTTTGAATGCATATTTTCTTCTTATATCGTTCTGATGCTAACAAAAAGGGGGAGAAAATGAGGTAAAAATATATTTGATAATGGATGACTGATGTTTACTGGCTGAAGTTTACTGCTGATGATTCTGATGATTAATTTTGTTGCTACTGATGTTGATTTGTTACTTGCTGAGATAAAATATTTGTTGCTGATATTACTGATGTAATTCGCAATTTTTTTCAAATTATTTGATTTAATCAAAAATATTTTTTTGGGGTTTTGTTATCATCAAAAAGGGGGAGAATGTTGATTTCTCTCAAGAGATGATTTTGATGATAGCAAAAAGAGTTACATGTTACTAATATAATTTGTTGAAATATGCAGCAATGGTTTTTAGTAATAGAGAAATCATATTTTTTAAGTAAAATCATAAATCAGAAGGTAACTCAGAAGGTACATATAAGGTATGCAGTATTGAATTTCAATACTCAGAAGGAAACTCAGAAGGAACATGTATAACACAAAAGCAAGTATTTTTGAAACACGATTCAGTTTTTGAAGACCTAGCTCCAAATGTTAAGTATAAATTGGGTATTATACTTAATGTGTTCCACAAAGTTGGATTAAATCCACAGGGTTTATTTTAGGTTTTCATTTGATTTAAGGAACACGAAAAATATTTTTTTTTGCAAGAGGATCACGTTCATTTCAACAAACTTAAACTGATTTTTATTTTATCTAAAGAAAACTATATTTTAGGAGAAAGTTTGTTTGAAGAATTTACAAGGATAGAAAAATGGTGGTTTATGTCCAAAACAGATCACGTGAAATGAAGGATAAGCATGAACAGTGAAATTGTGTGCAGTAGATCAACACAGACGAGATTGAATCCGAATTTTCAGTTAGAAGATAATCTTATCAGTTGCAAGATATTATCAGAAGCTAGTTTATGAAGATGAATTCAGATATTCAAATTCAAATTGAGTCAAATAAGGATAGATGGAAGCAGATTTTGCGGAAGAAAGAACGACTCCTACGCGCATGAAATCTGGACAAATTGATCCAATTCCTTCTTCCATCCGTTGCAGCGATTTGAAATAAATATAGGAGAAGGAACGAAGCAGAAAATATAAAACATTTACTTGAGAACAACTCAGAAACAACACGAATTACTCAGAAAGATCAAAGTGCTCAAAATCTATTATTTCTATTGTTTTACTGTCCACTGTGCGAAAAATTGAGGAAACTAAAATTTTTTTTATTCCTCTTGATTTGTTTTTGCTCTTTGTGAGTTGAGAGTTACAAGTAGGCTTAGTTGATTGATTGAGTGTGAGAATCAAGCTAAGTGAATTGTAGCCAAAGGATTGGCAAATACTCTTGTAACTTCATTGATTTTGATTGGATAGTGGAACACTGGTGAGGAGTACCGGGACCCTGGCTTGGAGCTGGAAGAGAGGATTGACGCACAAGGTGGAACCTCTATACATCGATTTGCAATCTCTTCTCCTTATCTCTTTTATTTTGAGTATTATTTATTTATGATTTGATTGCTCAGAAGGTTACTCAGAGAGTACCTTGTTAACATTTTTCTTACTCAGAGAGTTAGGCAAAAGGTTTACAAGTTCGAAAAAGTTGTCTAAATTTTTTTTTTTATCCGAATTTTTCATAAAGCTTTTATTTGTTTAGATTATTGTTTCAAGTAAGTTTTAAATCCATTATAACCAAGTAGTGTGTAATTTGTTCAAATTTTGAAAAATAAGCATTATAACCAATTCACCCCCCCTCTTGGTTATCTTTTTGGGACCAACAACACCGCTTAACAAAATTTGAACTGTCTGATTCCATGGTTAGCCAATAGTATCCCATGTCAAGTAATTGGTAATACCACTTCCTTGCACCTTGATGCTCACCGCATTCCCCAACATATACCTCAGTTAATATCTATTTTGTTTTAGGAAATGCAACGCATCTAAGAGGATTTCCCATAAATGAAACTCTATACAACTCATCTTCATGCATTATGTACTTGTGCGCCTTCCTTTTTACAATCTAGCATCCGTACTATTAGTTGGTAGCACATTATTCTTCAAATAGTCAATATACGGACGATCCCAATCTCCAGCACTTGCAACAAAATTACATTCCTTTGCATCTGGTAACTCAGAGCACTTGAGACAATGCATTTGCACCTGAGATGCATCCTTAACCATTAGGGACCAGTAATACCCTACACATTGAATGCGATAGTATAAAGAAGGTCCTTCTTCCCCACACCAGATCTTATGATATTTGTCCAATTTTAGCCAAGCCTGTTTCGCACAAATGCATCGTGATAGAATGCCTTTCGGTCCTTTGAAGTACAAGGCACCATTAATGCGAACAAAATTCTTCAAGGTCACAATGGAGGCCACATTGGGTTATGCTAATTGGGTCTTGATACCAACTCGCCAGTCATCTCCTATTTCCTCATCTTCCTCCAACAATTGCAAGGTTATGCAAGGAATGGTTTTCTTAAATACTCTGACATCTAGACTTTCATCTGAAGCTTGCATCAGAATTGCAGATGCTAGTGTTACCAATGCATCTGCATGACGTTTCATAAATCGTTTGGTATGTTCATACCTTATGACTTCAAACTTCCCAATTAGAGATTGCACTGTAGCCCTATAAGGCACAAATGTTGGCTCCTTGAGGGCATATTCACCATTGGTTTGCTTAATGATCAAATTTGAATCACCATGAATACACAAATGGTTTACTCCAGCTTCCAAAGCAAAGATGATCCCAAGTAACAATATCTCATACTCGGCTTCATTATTAGTGGAATGAAAGTCAAGTTTAAATGCCAAAGGTATTTGTCACGCCCCGTAGGGTATCCTAAACGTAACAGTCCGCCACATACTAAGTAAGACTCTCGAGTTCCCTAACCGGGGCCTTCGGGAGTCTTAAGTAGATGTAAAGCGTTCCCTCACGACAATAGAATACTTCGACAAATGGAGTTTAACAGTTTAACAAGGCATTCATTAGCCATAGATAATAAATCAAAACGCATAAATCTTTAAGGTCTACAAAATCTAAGGGGCATTCCCCCGCAAAAGAATAACAGTCTATTACAGTCATCCAGAGTCCTTAGTTTCCAATGGAAGTCTATACAAAAGAAGTGAATCAAACTTCTATGGGAAACTCCTATCTCCGGTACCTGCGCTGTGGCTTGCCTTGGCCTAAGCCATATAAACTCATGCTGCAAAAGATAAACACTATCGGGGCGTAAGCTAACTAGCTTAGTGAGTAATACTTCCATAACGCAATTAGATACAATCATTCAAACAAGTGATTATTCAAGCAAGTGCATGCACCATACAAATGAAATCATCAAACATATGACCAACCGGAAATCATATGTGGATGGACTTGCGCCCTCCATCCCGGGTTAGCAGATTAACGAATCCTGCGGTACGACGCCGTTTAAGCTCACGGTCAACTGATTAAAAGCTCGTTTTATGGATCACGATTAACCTCACATTCGTTTTATGGATCACGATTAACCTCACATTCGTTTTATGGGTCACGAAAAACCAACCAATGCAAATGCTCCAACCCCATCGTGACATGAATGAACTCAGTTTATAGTCGGAGTCGAATAGTCATTAATTCGATTCTTTTAAGTGACCAACAAGTATACGCAGACATTCATCATATGATTCTAATAAAACAATCAATATCTTAACACCCGGTTTCGATATGCCTTAAGTTCCATTTCACATATCAACAATTCTCAACATAAATAATTCCCACATACCCCATCATGCTTGTACAATTCCTTTTATCTTGCCTACATCACTAGTGCCACTACATTACATTCACAAGCATTAATTGAGAGTGGAAGTAACTCACTCGGCCATGGGTCACCAAACTCCTTAATAGTAATAATCGGGTGGTAGAGAGTCGTCCTGCTCGGAATCACCTACCAATCAAGAATAATCCCTATGAGATTCTCACCATGTAATTAAATCAAACTATACATCTAGACTAGTTGAATTCGGATTTCTCGCTATATTTGGAAGTTCCGACTTAAAACGGCCATAACTTGGTCATTTTAACTCGGAATTTCGCAAACTTTATATCGATCTTCATCTACTTCGAAAGATCTATCTAATTCAAGTATTAAATCCAAGTTTTGAAAATAATAAGGTCACGGAACAGTGGGATCAGTTCTGTCCCGCAATTGATCCATCTTTGAAAATGTGCTTTGCTTTTGATAAGAAATGTTCCTAGTTAGTGATTCATGCATGAATGATTTAGGAATGAACTACTAATGTGTATGCCATGTAATGAACTCAACTTGTGCATGGTCATGATGATTTTTGTAGTAATAAACTTTTAGGAACTCCTAAGTGTTGGGGAAAGTTTCATAAAGGCTAATTCTAAGAAGTTATTCTCCCACATTATACTCCTTAGGGTTTCTTTGGTTTTTAATCTTGTAATCTACTTATTATTTGACTAAAATTAGGTTCTCAAAGTCTATAATAGTCATGGCCTCCATTCATGCACAAAAATTCACATATTTCATTTGGTAAACATGTTTTCAAATAAGCTAGTTATAAAAATCCGAATTTTCCAAATTTTCTTTTCTTACATTTTTCTTAAGGGAAATCTAGTCTAATGTATTTAAAATTGGGGCTTCAATGTATACATTATCTAAGGACTTCATTTAGCTTATAAAACATCCATTTTAGACTTAAATACTAAGTGTTTATATAGGCATTACACAAAGTTACGAATTTGACTACACATTTAAAGTCAACATTTTTCATCCTAACTTCACCTCTTGTTTTCCTTATTTTTATCATGCCTAAACTCATCTAAACTTATGAAAATAATTCCTTCAACATATCTATTACACATACCCTTCATTTTTCTTATGAAATATAAGTTTAAAATTGATTTTGGAGGTCTTTAGGGTAGGGTTTCCATTTCATCCGAATTTTCAACTTTTCATATCTAACAAAGTCCTTCCTTTTTCAATGTTCTTGCCATCTATATGTGGAGATATACTATCTAGCATCTCTATACATGAACAAGACCTCATTTTTATGATCAATAAAGCACATAAACAAAAATGAACCTATGATCATGCATGTACATAAAGTGGTGGATGTCTAAACCTTAGATCTACTACATATGATGTATATAACATGAATCTCATGGCATGAACATCAATATAAATACAAGGTCATTACTATATATGCATGAGCAACATGAAATCTTAACAAAATGCATTTAAACACAAGATCCATGTCTTGTGATGGCTTGACATCCTTGTTCATGCATTTCCATATCCCTAGCATGAGCATCATAGGGTTTTGATGAGGAAATACACAAGGTATACCTTTGCCATTACAAGAATAGGAAGAACAAGGCTCACATACACATACCAATGGAGGATCTAAGATAGAAATGGAGGAGCTTGAAGTTGAAAGTGCAAGAGGGAGGGAGGGGGTTGCTCGGCACAGAAGAAGAAGAGAAGGGAGAGAGTTTTTTCTTTTTAAATTGAAACAAGAAGAAAATGAGGAGAGAGAGAGAACATTTAGTATATATATTAAGTGTTTTAGGGTTTAGTTAATTAAAAGAAGTAAAAATAACACAAATGAGGGGGAAAATAGGAGGGAGGGGCACCGGCCTCCTTTGTGTGTGTGTGTGTGTGAGTTTCAAAAATTTGTTATTTGTAATTTAGTAAATGAAATTGTAATAAATGTAATAATTATTCAAAAGACAAAATTTCTTGGAAAAGAAAATTGAAATGAGTAGTTGTAAGGATGTAAGAATAGGGTGGGTAGTGTGTAGTGTAGGTTGTACTTGTGAATAGTAGACAAGACATCTACTTTACCGGTTGTTCCGAAAACACGGGAAAAGCTATAACTGTAATCTTTATAGCTCGGAAAATTATGAAATTGATATTTTTGGAATCCTTATAAAATTACGGTTCTAATGAATATTCCGGAATATTTTTCTGAATCCGTGGCCCGGGGCACGCTTTTCCGTAATTGGGCTCGGGAAGGCCCGGAATTGAAAAATTCCCGAATTTAAAACTTTCAAAGGTTTGAAATGTACTTTGGAACAACAATTCAAATTCATTCACTCCAATTTATTTATTTTACCATGAAACCGAAGGAAAGCCGGATTTAGGGTTCCTAGACTCTATTCACTAAACTCAATCTGATCGGATTAGGGTTTCGTCTCCAACTCCTGGGGTTTTTCTAGCTACTACGAATTCCCGGGGTTTACAGTATTTCTCGGCTATTGGGTGATGTCAATACAACTCCTGCTCCCCAACCTTAACTTCCCAATGAACCATTAAACTGAAGTGACCATTCTCCTTCTATTTTGATCATGAGTGGGTCCTCATAAAATTCCGCTGGTATAGTATCTGTGATCACATCTTCACTTTCATTCGGAAAATGAGCCAAGAGGTCAGCTAAGGCTTGTGACTTGACAACTTTAAGAGCCTGTATTGTAATGTCAAACTCTCCAAGAAGCAACAACCACTTCACCACATGCTCAGATAATGCTAGTCGTGACAATAAGTACTTGATAGGATCTAATTGGTGATAAGATTGATCTTGTGTGCCAAAAAGTAGTGACGCAACTTTTGAGTGGCAAACACCAGCACGAGACAATGTTTTTCACAAGTTAGGTATTTGACCTCGCTTCCTTGAAGCGAATGACTTAGATAGTAGACTAACCGTTCTTGGCCATCTATTTCTTGTGCAAGTAAGGCTCCAATGGATCTACTAGTAGAAGTGAGATACAATATCATTGGTATTCCCTTCACAGGCATAATCATGATGTGAGAAGATGTGAAAATTCCCTTAATTCTTTGACTGGCATCCTCGTGGACTTACTCACATTCAAATGCAACTCCTTTCTTCATAAGTTGATGTAAGGGATACAAAATCTCCGTAAGTGCAAGCATAAATCTCCTAATATAAGAGACTTTTCCCATGAAAGTTTTCAACTCTTTCAAAGTAGCAGGCAAAGACATAGATAATATAGCTTGTATTTTTGCAAGATCAGCATCAATTCCCTTTCTATGGACCACAAATCCAAGGAATTATCCTAAAGCAACTCTGAAAACACATTTCAAAGGATTCATGCGAAGCTTATACAATCGACGTTGCTCAAAAACCTTTCGAAGATGGACCAAATGGTCAGATGCATACTTTGATTCACAACTATGTCATCCACATAGTCCTCCATGAAATCATGCATCATATCATGAAATATAGCTGTTATTGCTCTTTGATAAGTAGCACCAACGTTCTTGAGCCTAAAGGGCATGATGGTATAATAGAAATTCCCAACAGGTGTTCGAAAGGCAGTATGCTCAACATCTCCAATTGCCATCTTAATTTGATTATATCTGCTAAAACCATCCACGAATGAAAATAATTCATGTCCTGCAGTGATATCCACTAATGTATCTATATTTGGATAAGGGAAATCATCTTTAGGAAAAGCGTTGTTCAAATCTCAAAAATCCACGCAAGCCCTTATTTGATCATTCTTCTTCCTAACAAGTACGACATTCGCGAGCCAAGTAGGGTGCTCGATTGGTTTGATAAAGCCTGCATGAAGCAATTTCTCAATTTCATGTTTAATCTGAACTTCAACCTTAGGATGAAAAACTCGTTGTCCTTGCTTAATAGGAGTCGTGCATGGGGCGATATTTAGTCTGTGCACTACAAGATTAGCATTAAGACATGGCATCTCATCATATGCCTAAGAAAACACGTCTTTATATTCTCTTAATAAATCAATAAAAGGACTCTTAACATCTTGTAGCAAACCTTTGCTGACAAAAAATAACCACGGTGACTCTCCTGGTTGCGTTAGATCCAATTCCTCAATTTCTTCATTGCGTGGCTTTATTTGATCTTGCATTTGTTGAGGGACGGGCTGAATTTCTTGAATTTGTATAGGGTCTGAAGAAGAACAAACTTCCTTAGACCCCGAACACCGTCATAAGAGATATACTCTCTACCCATCTCCTCTAACATAACTTTAACAACGTCAGCCTGCTTATTCTTCTTTTTACTGCCTAGGCAACCATGCATCTTTCTTTTCTTTTGTTGACCCTCTTGAACTTCTTCCTATGTGGGTAATGGCATACTTGAAGCTCTAGCAATAGCTGTTTCACCTTCATCGGCATATTCATTGAAGAATGTAGACTCAATGAAATATGATTCGTCATGCTCAAAAGGATTCTTAGTAGCATGAACAAATATATCCTTCCTTTCCAATGTCCTTTGATACATTGATGCATCATCGATGGTACTAAATTGTGATCGTGCAATCTCTTCCTACCTATCAAGAGATGATAGGACACAAGCGCGTTAATCACATGAAAAGGAACGGTACCACGAATAGGCCCAATCTTAAGATCAACATTAACTCTTCCAATTGTCTTTGTCGTAGTATGACTAAAGCCATTAATCGAAATAGGTTGTTTCACCAAACGACAATAATCAATACTAGCAGCCTCAAATGTAGTCTTAGGCATGATATTAAGAGAATATCCAGCGTCAATGAATATCCTCTTAACTGGATAGCCATTAAGTGTGCCCTCTACATATAATGGTCGATTGTGATTAGAATTGTCTATACACATATCTACATTAGTGAACAAGATTGCATTTTCATGTACTTGAGCCATCCTTTTGACAAGTTGTGCTGCACTACACTCGACATATTGTCCCTTAGAAATTTGTGCAAGTGCAGTTGCTGTTGTAAGCCTCACCTTCTCATCAAAACCAAACAAATCAAAAAAGTTTCTAAAGTTGGAAGTTTTCAAAAGTGCCATAGTAATGGAAGCACTATCATTTTCCTTAACTATATGTTGCTTTCCTTTCGTCTTACTTCCCTCAGTAAGTGGTGCATCATTGGCCTCTACAGTGGCAGGATCATGAATAACGACATTGACAGCACCACGCTGATTGTTAAGGGTTGGAAGTGGATTGTTCCTAACGTCATTATTTTCGATAACGAGCTCTCCATTCTACACTCTTTCATTGAAAATCCTCTTCAAAGTAAAACAATCCCTAGTAGGATGCCCTACAGTTCTGTGGAACATACAAAATTTAGGATCACTCTTTTCCTCTTGAGTTAGTAAGTGCTCTACCCTTAGGAGCGTGAGATTTCCATCACTCAACCATTGATATAGCATATCATGCACCTTTCCCATTGAGCAAGGATATGTCAGCGCTTCCTTTGTTCTCTCACATCCAGACTTTTCAACTCTTGGTTTTTTCTCATCTTTGGGATCCTCACTTTGAGTTGCATTCACAGATTATCATCTTTTGTTAAACTTCGCATATCCTCCTCTTTGTCGTGTGATAGAATTATTAATCCTTCACGCATTCTCAACCAAAGTGGAGAATGAGGCTAAGGAGAGATTTTCCAGATGCACCGTATACTCGGTGAACATGCCTTGGATGCAAATTTTTGTTAGCTCTCTTTCATCACATATGTCTTGAATGTCCAGTGAACACTCCCTGAAGCGCTCAATATAATCCATTAAGTCTTATTTAGGCTTTTAGCAAATCCTTCCCATATCAGTTAAGGTTACTCGTTCTTGTGTGGAAAAGAATTTCTCTAAGAACATCTTGCATATAGTTGCCCATGAATCTACTGATCCAGGGGGAAGATTGACATACCAGGTGTACGCTTTCTTTGTAAGAGACTTAGATAATTCTTTCAACTTCAAATCATCATCAAATCCATAAACCTCTAGTGTTTCAATGAACGTCAACAAATGTTCCTTGGCACTTCCCTTCTTACCATTGATTAGCATGAATTTGGGACTCACATAGTCCTGAGGGTATAGCTTGGCAGCAATACATTGATTGTATGGGAGCTTGAGATCCAATACTCCTACTTTAAACTTAGCTTATATTTCCCTCAAGTACATTGTTTAGATCTTCCTTCATAACAAATGTGCCTTTTGGAGTTGAAGTAGTAGCTTCAACTAATGTAGCTGGAGTAGCTGTTTGGAGTAGAGTTGCATTAGGTTAAATAGTAAATCCATCAATGACAATTTGTGGTGTAGCCTGTGAGGATAAATTTCCTATAGGTTGAGCATGTAATGCAGGCTGGGAGGCTGATGGTGCTCCAAGTTGAATTCCTATATTCATTACCTAAGGTGCAAGCAGTTGTGTAACTACAGGCTTCAATAGAGGAATTTTTCTCTCCAAATTTGGTATGATCTTGTTCAAGAATAGGAATAGGATTAACAGGTTGAAGTGCTTGAGGAGCTTAAGGTGCCTAAGAAGCGTGTTGTTGCGCGGCAACAATAGCAGCTATACCAAGCAAGTATTGAGCAAACATTATCATGAATTGTTGGAATTGTCTAGTGAACTCTTGCGTCGATTGATTGACTTGCTTGGTATTTTCTTACATAGCGCACAAGATCGTAGCATTATTGAGTTGATTACTAGCAGGTTGGTTCACATCCTCAAGTGCTGGCATGTCATGCTCAACAATCTCAGGATTAGCATCAAGTTCTTGGGTCGTACCTTCAATGGGATTAGTAGGTCTCTTTCTTGGAGGTGCTATCATGCAAATGTCAATTTCCTTATCCCTAGCAGAGTCGCCAAGAATGTGTGGATATAATTTCAGATGCAACGATCACGTGCATGCCATGTGACTATCGCACTACACGTAACCTAGAGAAACAGTACGTGCAAGGGTGATCAGGAGAGAATCGTGTAGGGAGAAGGAGTAAGCAAATTCAATAGGTTCTAATACACGTGTGATAGGCGAGGGAGTTAGAAAGTATTAACCTCACTAGATACCACGAATGTCTTGTGCGTTCTTGAGTGAGTCAAGTAATTGATTCACAAAAATGGAAATCCGACAGCATCATGACATTTGTCTAAGATTTCACATATATCCAAATGAGGTAAGGACTAAAGGTATTTATAGAGGATCTAGCTATCGATGTCGTCCATCAGATGAGATAGATGACCAACGGCTATGATGAATCCCTCTCAGGATAGATATGGATGTGGGCTCCATTATGGACTCAGGCCCATTGAGGCCTTCATTTGTAATATGTGTGAGCCAATTTGAGAAAGGTTGGAATTGGGCAAGCCAATTCCAACGAGCCTTACTCCAAGCCTACCATGTCAATTCTCTCATGATCATCTCAAATAAGCTATACCTAACTCTTTAAACCTTGTCACATAGGCCGATAGAGTTAAATCTAGATAAAAATTAGTCTTAAAGCCTTTATAATCAAATCTGTGCAACTAGAAAATCTAAGGATATTTTTTATTACATATTAAGTTTTTGGTTCAGGCTACGAAATCTTGTTTTTGGTATCTTTTAATATCTAAGAAATTTCTATTCAGGTTTTTTAAGTTATAAATGAGGTCTTTCATTCTTGGGTTTCTATCAGGTTTTAGGTTCACCATCTATTGTGCATTTGCTATTCTATTCGTTATACTAGTGTAGAAATTCTCGGGAATTACATGTTGATACATACTTCATTGTGATCTTTACTTCTGCTATATATCTACTGAAAAATGATAAATGAAATATGATTTAAAATTGTAAATTAATTTTTAGATTTTTTACAAAAAGAAAGGAATTTGTTGTCATAAAAAATGAGGAGAATGTTAAGTTCTCTAAGTAATGTTTTGATGATAACAAAAGGACTAAAGTTTGTTTAACAAGTGTGTTAATTAGTGCAGGATAGGTTTATCAAAACCTCTTTAGATCTTTATAATATTGGATCATTTTAATGAGTTCACAAAAAGAAAAGTAGAAGTTATGGTTATTGATCTTTTAAAGAAAATTCAGAACCAATCAGAACTTTGTTCAAAAGCTTTATTATAAAGAGAATAGAAGGTGTTGATCTTTCACAAGTTTTTAGAAATCATATTAGAAATTTATCATCGAAGAAGTTTTGTGAGTCATAAATTACTTCAGAAGTTTTGTGTTTGAAAACTAAAGATGGAAACAGAGTCAAAAGTTTGCACAAAACCTTCATCCAAATAACACAAATTCTTCTAGATTTGTGAGAAACTCTTTATAAGTTGGATTTTTAATGATTATGAAGGCTCAGCTCCACTTGTCAAGCATATTTAGGTAATATACTTGATGCGTTCCACGCAAGTCTGATTAAATATCATAGGGATTCTTTTCAACTCTAATTGTTTATCAATTACGTTTAATGATTTGAGTTGCTGCAAATTTGCTTCAACAATTTGTTTTGGAGAAGTATCAAGTTTAATTTTTAAGACTTATTCGTAGAAGATTAGATAAGAATGTGGAAGGATATGGTAGTTATGGATGAGAGATATGGTTCCATGATTTTGGGATTCATCAAACAATCTTATCTTAAGAAGACTTATCTACATATGGCAATTACAAAATATCTCGCTGATATCTTTTCAAACAGCAGCATCCTTATAATTAGCCAAATTTATACAACTCAAATATAATAATCATTAAGTAAATAATGTAAATTTTTTGAAGAAGTTTTAAGAAAAGTCACAGAAATCGCTACTAATTTTTTTTTTCGCAATCTAAAAATATTGAAATATGAAGAATTTAATTATCATCTAAAAATTTGAATTATAACAAGATAAAATTCTCACATAACTTCTTGATAAAATTCGACAATATATATATATATAAAGGATAAA